>QKQZ01002044.1:0-62739 GCA_003595255.1 Solenopsis fugax | reverse complement strand
CTGAGAGAAATCGTTTGGTAAGATCAACTAACGTTTGGTTGAATAGTGATCAAATGAATTTTACTGNTTTTACTGGTAGTTACTGGTACCAAAAACTTAGTTACATTTAACGAAACTTTTTGTAATTTGTTGTATGAAAATAATTATTTGATTAAGGCTACAAATTGTTTGATCAAGGTCAAAACAACTATATATTTAGTAATTATAACTATAAAATTCATTTCATCACTATTCAACCAAACGTTAGTTGATTTTACCAAACATTTCTCTCAGTGAGGGAAAGAAAGGAAAAAAAAAAGATTTTCTTTTATTTATGCTTGAATTACGTTGCAAGCATACACTGAGAGAAATGTTTGGTGAAATCAACCAAAGTTTAGTTAAATAGCGATCACATGAATTTATAGTTATAAGTATTAAATATATATATATATATATATATATAAAATGGGACTCGTGAAATTGTAAATATACGCTTTTATATACCATTATATTTATTAAATATATAGTTGATACCAAACAATTATTTTAATACGACTAATTATAAAAAATTTCGTTAAATGTAACTAGGTTTTTGGTACCAGTAACTACAAAATTCATTTGATTACTATTTAATTAAACTTTGAACTTTCCGTAAGATTTCTCTCAATGTAATTTGCCTTATTCGTGCGACTCCTTGATAACGCATATATCAATATATATAGGACGTAATGGAATTTTTAATTGCAATATATAAATATAATTTCCTCTCTCGAAAGAAGCGAAAATACAAGAAGCTCAGCAGAAAAAGGTTTCATATGTGTTTGCAGAAATAATATTGTTAATATATATTCTATATGCGCGCGGAACATATTATAAAATAATAAAGGTATTTTACAGTGTATTTAATAATTAAAGAAACATTTTTGATAATTCACCTGCCGCAACGTGGATGAATGGAGCATAATTGTTATCGAGCATATTCCTCCGTTATTAACATCACAATATATGATGTAATATTGTGCGCAATTGTAATTAATAATAGCATTACCACTTAATCCGTCGAATGATTAATTCCCTTAACCGATTTTCAATTAATCGCTGTAATTATTTCTTTTTGAGTGCGCGGCGTCCCATTGACGGAAGTGCCCGGCTCACGCGGAAGATAGAGGCGCGTCGAGGTTCAATGCACGATGTGCCGAATCGAGGTTACGACAAATCGTTACGCCACACTTCCGCGATCGTATGAAAAAGGGTTTACGGCCCGCGCGAACGTTTAGCTTAGCAACTCGACACCGCCGTTTAGTATCTCGGCTCTGAAATTATACGTGTTGTATTTACCAGACGGTTAAACGTCATGCAGCCAGTAGTTCGAGGTCGCGTCTCTCGATCGCGGAAATGCGTCGAAAACATGTATGGAGAGATATGCACACTGAAAAAAAAGTCTGGTTATAACTACCAAATGTATAGTGAAATAGTATCAATTAAATATTTTGTCAATATAACCAAAAATAATTTTATTTTACTAAATGTTTAGTAAATGTTATCAAATCTGGTATAAGTTACTAATATTTAGAAAAGTAAAATTATTTTTGGTTACATTGAAATATTTAATTGATACTATTTCACTATACATTTGATAGTTATAACCAATCTTTTTCTTCAGTGCATCACGCGACAAGCTATCTTTTGGAGAAAGCATTTCATTTTGCGATTTCGCATCTCGTGCAAATAATTGTATATCTTTATGTAAATTCGAATTTCAAATAAATAACTTAATAAGTACATATATGAGTACAATACGTATAGCATTACGTATTTCGATATCTATTTCGGTGAGAGAGTTTCACTGTGCTGATTATATACATTATTTTTAGTAAAATATTAAATTTATTTAATATTATTTCAGTCAAATATCAGTTGTTATTAATACTCTTGTTACCGCAATTCTACAAACCGAATTCAAGTTCCGCACAGTTTCAAAAGCTACTTCGTTATAATTAATTATGAGCAGCGCGTATATCGTGTGCAGGCACGAAAGGCATGAAAAACTATGTGTGACGGATCCGGGCGCGCGCCACGGCAATAACAAACGCACGATAATAACGGTGCACGCGGTATACGAATGCAACGCTTTCGCATTCCATTAGCACGCCTTGGTATCCACCTTGGTAAAGTGCAAAATGAAAGACACTCCTCGCTATTTCGGTATCAGTCGCGTAAAGGAGCCGCGACGAGAGCGCGCGTCGCACTCGCTCGAGCGTCTCCGCAACAGAGCAAATTTATCTTAACGCGTACGGACGTGAGGCGTTTACGCCTTACCGTCTCTTTGTGCCGCGAGAATGAGTCGCGAGATTCGCGGAGACGACGGACGTCGTTCTCGCGACCAACCGGTGCCGGTAACTCGAAACCGACATGAAGGAGCAAACGACCCGCAGCCTGTATATTCAGTTGCCTCACTTCGGCGTAAACTCGAAACGGACGCCGAGACTGTCGAGGATGCTTCTATTTCGGAGATTCGGCATAGATCTATTGCCGCGAAACGCTAACGCTGTTGCTATGCACCTGTTACCGTGGAACGCTAAAATTATCGATTGCGCTGTGGGCGCGCTTTGTTTCCCCAATTCGAACGAGATGCGTTGATTGATCGTGATGAATGGAATAATTTCTGTATCAAAAAGCGCCGCTTTTTCCCTCGTCGCGAACATATAAAGCATTGCTTTCAACTCCGTAATATTCAAATACGACGTAGATGGAAATAGGTGTCAGTCACTTTACGAATAGTGACACGCGAAAGACATATTTTGTTCGAGACAATTTGTCTCCTTGCAAATCCCCCTGTCTAATTTTTAAAATGTCTTAAAAATAATATGAAACAAGGAAGTGTGTATAGTAAAATCTCTCTAAAAGTTCAGCAAATTCTTTTACAATTAATAACCGTTTAAATTTTTAATGGTCGATTTATCATGTTTAGATATCATTTTCATCAAGACAAATTTCGTGGAGGGTACTTGATCATTTCTTTGACACGCTGCAAGATATCGTCTTACTGATCATTGTAAATGGTGTTTGTATAATGATTCGTCGCTTAAGATAACAATGCACAGCGAAATACAACGTTCAAGTGTATTTCGTTTGGCCAGTCTCCAACAGCATGTTGTCGTTTATCTAAATCCTGTCGTCTCAAAGAGGCAAACCGATTAGCCTTCAATTAATTAATGTAACTTTTCTAAAATACATTTATAAAACAGGAGATATATATTCACTGAGAGGAATGTTTGGTAAAGTCAACCAAAGTTTGGCTGAACAGTGATCAAATGAATTTTATAGTTATAATTACTAAATACATAGTTGTTTTGACCAAACAATTTGTAGCCTTAATCAAATAATTATTTTCATACAACAAATAAAATTTATTTAATTATTAATAAAATTTAAGTGCACACCAACATCCGTTGCTAACTCCCATTGGTCAATCTTTGCTTTAATTTACTACTAAGAATTTTTATAAAAAGTCTAAAAAATTTTTAATTTTAAATTACAAAAAGTTTTGTTAAATGTAACTAAGTTTTTGGAGGGGGTGCCAGTAACTACAAAATTCATTTGATCATTATTCTACCAAACGATTTCTCTCAGTGTAGCAGTGATAATAAATCATAAGCGGTTTTAAGAATACAAAAAGTCGTTTTAACTGCAGACAAGAAGCTGCGAGGAATCAAAATATATCGTAATTTGCAAGTCGTAATTTGCGACTTGCGTTGTTTAATTTAAAGTTTAAGTTTTAATGGAATCACGTTTAACGATTAAGCCGTTAAACACGTGGCGAATGTGTATGGCGTGTGATATTGACAGGTTAAGATCAACGATGCAGCATTTTTTTCCCCGGAGTCTCGCAGATCACGGAAACACCGCTGTGAGGGCAAAAACCACGGCGCTTTCAGTGTTGAAACGAAACAAGGTTTCATTGGGAAACAGATACGGGAAATTTTGGTTCCGGATGGCGCATTTTCCGCGGTCACGTGAGCTCAACTCTGTAAATAAAAGCGCACTATGCAAATGCAAAAATAGCGTCATTATTCTCTTCGGTCGTGCACCATGATACTCTCTTTTATCCCGAAACGATAAATATTTCTGTGAGCTTCGTCGGAGTCGGTGTGACAAAAGCACAGGCTTGTTATTCCCGCGAAAATGGTACGATATATGTGTGCACGCGCGTGTGTGTGTATGTGGTTGTGTAGAAATGCGAGCAAAATTAAAAAATGAAAGATTGCGTCGGTCGCCTGCTCGATCCTCTCGTATTTTCTGCGCACTGTCCGGATCTGTGGACATATCCTATGCATCAGCAGAGGAAGCAGTATAAATTCGAATTTTTCATCGAACGTTTCTCGGTATTTTTTCCGTTCTGAAAAACGATTTCCTGATCCGAAAAAAGGATGAAGGGACTGTGAGTGCAAAAGACAAAATGCAATTAAAGAGTTTCCTACAAAAATCAAACAAGTCTATTTTTTTTTTTCGAAATCTAAGTTATGACGTAAATGATTCTCTATCAGTAAAAAGAACAATTTTATTCCGACGAAACTCTAACAGAAAATGGAAAATATAAATATAAAGAGATGGTAAATATATATAAAATTTTTAGCAAGAATCAAACAAGTCTAAAAGTTATTTTTTCTTTTTTATAAATTTTTCAAAACGTTAATCCTAAAGCTTAAATCTTTGTATACTTATTATATATCCGAAGAAAAATTACCATAGTTATATAAAGAGAAATATAAAAGTACGTATTTTATTAAACGCAGCTTATAAAATTTAATAAGTAAACAGTGAAAAAATTATTGATTTATATTTTAAATAACATTTTCTTCTTTACCTTTTATTTCTTTTTTTCTTTATTAATGTTATTTATTACTAATATTTCATTACTAATGTAACAAAAGTTAAATGATGTAAATGTGTCATATTTGGCGAATTGCCAAATTGTTTCACATCCAGGTAATATCGGTCTCGCTGCACGAGTATCTCTCCTATGAAAATATTATTCGTCGATATTATACATTCTTTATTCCGGCAGTTTAATGTAAATCTTGTGATACGCGTACGCATACGCGTACTAGCGACTAATGGATGACGTAAATCGCAGTACAAATCTTGTTTCCCTTCGCTCCGATGGAAACGCGATATTTAAAATTAACGTTTCGACAACCTCGCAAGGGAGATATCGCGTGCTCTCGATGAACGATAAACTAAATGCGGCGGAAAAGAGGGAACACGCCATATTCGGATTTAAGCGATCACAATTCCATATTTTACGTGAAATAGACGGCGATGCAAATTAAAAATCTCGCAATCAGTTAACGGGCTGATACGCGATATTTAATGAAATATCGACTAACGAGACATATCATCGGAAATACATGATCGGAAATAAACCAGATATTCGCCGGTAGCCACGCTCCGTGAGCCAGATAATACCTTCGATTGCGAGATATTTAATTATTTTCTTTTCCAGTATATATATGTCAACAAGGCAAACTACGAGCCCTCGATGTCGCGTACATCTCGAGAAATGTAGCACGTGGAAAGCTGGGATCGATTGTGACAAGATGCCGCTGCAACACTAGCGATAACTCGACCTCCTTGATTACCGTATACGCCGAGAGAGGAGATGGAATTACGCTCTCTGTAACGGAGCGAAGTAAATCCCTCCCGCAAAGTATTAAAACTCCAATTCGTTCCTACGTGTTTTTAAAGAAGATTCTTTTGTAACAATCTAGAAAAGATTCTTGCGTTTGCTGCGTTTGCCGTGTTTGCTGCGAAACGCTTAATTTCCCGATCCCATTTAATTCTCTCTCGCGTTAATTGGAGCCCGTTGAAATTGAAACGGAACGGCTATCGTGTCGCTGCATTATACCGCGTCGTTTGACCGCGTAATACTGAAATTGTTACGGCGGGCGGCACAATAAGGGGCTGAACCGGTTTCAGCTTGTGTCAGCTATGTCTTTATCCTCTATTAGATAGAAAGCTCGCTTGCGCAATACCTCGTGGAACGCTCAAACCAGCTACTGTGTTGAAATACGATAGTGAGTTATACAATAGTGACCTAGGTTAATGTTCAAGTATCTTTGTGTATGATCGATAATGTTTAAGATAAACGCAACACGATAATAAAAAATTATTTGCTCAAATTTACATGCATCATATTTTTTATAAACGTGTTGGTGAAATCCGAAAGTTGATGATATACTTTACCTTTTTAAAAAAAGGTTAAAAAAGATGCCAAATATATGTACTTCTCGAATAAAATAACTTTTGTGCTAAAATTCAAGTGATAATGCTTATGATTATAAATTAGTCTTGTATCAATGTTAAAATTTTCTGCATAAATTATTAAATTGATTAGCCATTTAATTTTCATGATAGTAGAGAATTCCGCTCGAAATGTAGAGAAGAAAAATTCTTTTATTATATTATTTAAATTCAAGTTATTGAGTTTATTCAAAACTTGATCGGCTCTGCCGTTATTGAGATCCGATAATTTCTTGGCGTGAGACAGTACCGTGTTGTTTGTGTCTCTTGATATATATATTATATATTACACCCATAAAAATCCGAAGATGTTTAATTAAGATTAAGTCTTATTTTTCACCTCCCTTTTATAATTTTTGAAGAGTTATTAAAATTAAAACGATTTCTCTAATTAAATTCTCTCTTTCTACACAATGTGTGCAATTTATTATTATGATGATTTCGCACAAATATTTAATTTTCTGTTACAAAAAAAGAAAGTCATTTGTAAAGCCATCGCGCTCCTATTCCACTGCTATTAACTCCCAATTAGACCCGCGGGTCGCTCGTTCTCTGCAACACGCAGTGTCGCTCGCTCGTCCCAAATCGCTTCCGAGGGAAACGTAATTCGATTCCGTATCCTAAATTTACAAGCAAGTGCACATGTCCCCGCTGACGCCGCAGGCAGGTCACCATCCCGCTTCGATCGCCGGTTCGTGCACGTCGTCGTCGTCGGTAGCGATCGCCCGTCCGTGTTTTTCCTGCTGGTCTCCTGTCATTGACGTCAGCGGGAGACCCAATTTTCGAGTCGTAACCGGGATGGGCCACCCCGCCGCGCCGGGATGGTTTTACGAGAGGGTGTAACGGAAAGAAAACTGTCGCAGGAGCGAATGAGAAATATCCTAGCTCGCGTGAGCGTGTCGCGCAACTTGGGACGCGCGTGTGTTCCACGAGCGACAAGTTAACTTTCTTGCGAGTCGCTCGTCTCGTTTTCCTCGTCGTCGTAACTCGGCCGGAATAGGATTTCGTCGGACTTACGCCCGCACGACGTTTCGGAATACGACATTACAAAATTTTTCGTTTTATATACTGGAACGTTTTCCCAACATAGAGAGAGAGAGAGAGAGAGAGAGAGAGAGAGAATATGTATAATATTTCGCTCCGTGAATCGCTCGGACGACGATTATTTGGAACTTGGTCCGCGAATCCGGGAATCGCGACTTCTCAGTTCGAATGACATTGTTGTTCCAAGAGGATTCGGGACGAAGTTGGATCGGAGCGAATTTGAACATCGGAGGAATTTGAAGAACGCGAAAGAGGGTTAATTCGACACTATATAAGCGGTCGCCGTATCGAACTTTTCTCGTAAACTTACGTTACATTATAATAACATCGAAATTTTCCCTCTTTATTGATCTTTTTACGTCAATTTTGTGGTTATATAAACTATGAATTATGAAAGTTAAGGACTGGAGACGCGGAAAGTTAAAGATTAAAGTCTAAATTTAAACATCAAAATTACGAAGATTATAAATTTAGACATTTACGTGCTCCTATGCAGATTCGTTAAATTTTAATTAAAAATTTTTATATTTATGTATCGAATGCACTAAATAAGTTCTATAAATTGTCACTGGGAATATATTTGTAATTATAATACATGATAATATTTATAGACATTTTCCATTTAATCATATACGAAAATGTATGGTCGTTGCAACAATCTTACCGTAAGTTTTCTCAGAGTGTACATATTTAAATTCCAGTTTCTTATTACAATACAAAAATTATTAGTGATCTGGATATTTTTCTATTGTCTTTGTGTGATTTTAATTAAAACTGCAAAATATGTTATTAAGGTACAATGATTGTATACAACACTCTGTTGAGTGTTTGGAGAAATATTTGTAGTATTGATAAAAACTAACTTGGTTTACTATACATATTGCAATAATAATAACTACATTTGATAGTATTATATAACAGAATAATATTATATAATGATAATTAATAACACAGAATCCCTTATAATAGATACTATTATTTTAGAAACATGATGCGCGTGGAATTGTCTTGCGTGAAATTTCTTTTGTTTCCATGTGATCATGAGAGTATGCACAAGTTCTTTTATTTCGTTAAATACGCTATAAACTGCGATCTCATTATTGCTTCGCTCGTATATTAATGGGAATGTAAAGCTCACCATGAACAATTTCTGACTATTGTACTACGAAAGCTTTGTAGTACATTTATTGCTGTGCGATGGCATGCAACGATAATAATTCTCATTACGATAATAATATTATGACCTCAAAATAAACATTAATGTGATTTACTCATATTCACATTTCTGCAAATCCTAAATCTCGACAAAGTATTATTACCTCGAGAAAACTGCACATAAATGATAATAATAGCTGTAATAATGATAATAAATAAAAAAATTAATAAAGCTTTATAACGGTAGGAATAACGAGTCATTAACAATAACGGGTAATTGAAATATTTATAATATATTTTTTTCTATGTGTATGTTAAAAGTATTTATGTTGGTAATGTGTAGCAGATTTCCAAGTGTATTTTCTAAATTTTCTCATTAAATAAAATGCCAGTTTTACGACCGTAAGAAACGGAAATATTATTATTTCAATTTTCAGTTTCCATTTCTCGAACGAGCTTCCACATTTCCGCGTATTATGCATCGCGTAATACGCAAGCGTTTTCATTTCTGCCATAACGAAGCGCGCGACGGCGTTAAACCCGGTTAATGATTATTTATAAATGCTGAAATTTAAATACATACCCTCCGAGAAAACTTCCGGAATGATTGTCGCAGTGAATTTTCGTAAAATTAAAGTTGGAAAATTTACGAATTTTATAACGTTTTGAGATTAATCCCAGTGATAATTTACTTATTCGAGGCATTCGATACATAAATATAACAATTTTATGTCCTAATTCTTTTAGTCCGATAATAAATCAATTATTTAAATTTTTAACAGAACAAAGAATTAAAAAATTTTCTACATAAAAAAATTTCATATTAGTAATAAAATTGTCATTACTAATGGCTATTATCATTGCTAAGTACATGTTGTGTTATTTACATACCAGCACAAGAAATCAATAGACAAAATCAGCTTAACGATATAAATTGATATCACCTCAGTTGCGAAAATCAATAATAGGTAACAAATAGGTATACATATGAATTATGATTGCAATAGCGACACATTTTCATATTAATATCTACGATTCTAATTAATATGCAGCATGCACTATTCAAATATTGTATAGTAAATATGAAATCTTTATATATCCGCAAAGTTAATCAATTTAAACGGATAGTAATGATAAACATATGATTAATATTTACAAATAATAAAGCTAATAATAATTATGTTAACTGCTAGTAATATAATCACTACTATTTATTAGACTTCCAATCTAATTCCGGTATGTAAAGTGATCATGGTATACTCAGCACGGATAATAATCGAAATTTAACTCTAAAAAAGAAAACCAGATACAACGTGCAACATGACACGTGTCCACAACTTCGCAATTAAGCCGAGATCAATTTCGAGCCGGCCAGGTACTCAATTCATCTAACACGAATATGCATCCGTGCCGACCTTTTATCAGATCGGGCCGAGCGCGAGAGAGAAGCGCGGTCCATGCCAATCAACGTTTTCATCCGCGTTGTCAGTTGTCCTATCTTGATCCGGCAGAATTCCGGAAATCGGAAGCTCGAAGTCCTGACAGCGCGCACGATCACACTTCCCGATAATCCGCGAATTTATTCGCTCGCCGAGAAACGGCCGCTGCGCTAAATCCACGGCTCTGCGCATCGGACTACGAATTGATAAATTAATAAAAGCCAGAAATTAAACCGTCCTCGCGCCATGATAAATCAAATGCGCTTTAATGCATCATATATGAACGACATCCATCCATTTACATGTTCGTTTAAGCGAAAGTAAAAGATTATAATTTAAAAAGTTGACGTAAAATCACGACATAAATCTTTCGATCGCTTTAAATGTTTAACTTTGTTAGTAATTTGCAGTTGCAAATGAAGAATTGCGTCCTAACGTCGGTCTTATCTACGGACTTTGTTAACAAGATACCCATTAATTCGAGAAGGGAGTTTGGTAGTGATAACACGTTATCGATGCACTCGACGGGACATGCATGCATCGTCAACGACTACGCACGATCAGTCCTTTAACACAACAGGTGGTTCTGAGAACAGCGATTGATCGAAGGAACTAGTAATTAATGTAACGTATATAACGCGCTTTATCTCAAACATGTCCCAAGTAATAAATCAGATACATTGCCATCCTGCTGCAGGCGCGTTGAACATGCCTGAATTTGGAGCCTGTTATCTTCCCCTCTCCTCCCTCTCTGTGTCTCTCTCTCATATGTAACATTCATGAATTCATTGTTCCTTTTTAAATAAAGATGTTTTCAAGCAGATAAATTAAAAAATTATACATCAACGATCCCTGCAATTTCAAATAAAATAATTTTACGAGATTATTATTCCAAACTTCAAAAAATTTTTATGACATATCGGCAATAAATTTTTTTTTCTCTTTTAATAGCTTGGTCGACATGAGAGAATAAAGCGTGCCACATGCGTAATGGACGTGAATGCTTGAGCGTTCTATTAATTGAGTTTTGAAAACGGACGAATAAAACCTCCCGTATTTCAAAACGATTGTTTGGTTAACACGAAAACTGTGAAAACGTTAATGATAATAAAAATAATAAACGCATTGGTTGTCATACACATCTTGATTAATATTTTGATTCCTGCTGTATTATAAATTCTGAGTTAGAGCATCTAATATTATAGCATCCAGCCACTCATTTATATCGGTGATATAAAATAAAATCTTCAAAGCCTTTTTTTAAACATTTTTTGCACCTTTCTTTAAAAATCTTTAAATAAAGCGTCTTTAAATGTCTCGCTGACGTTGTATAAACATGACTATACAAAAAACCTTCGCGAGTTAAAACTGACGAGATATGAAAAAATAAAGTGCTTCGAAAGAAATGTTTGCAAAATCTTCTGAGGACGATTTTAAAAATACCGAGCGTAAAAGCGAACGAATACGGTCAAAAATTAACGATGTCATCGTTTTCTTCCTTTTTATTCGGTGGTGAGAGGGCTTCTGACCATCCGCGCCGCAGCTCGTCCAACGTCCACGGAAAAACGGATTTCTCGTGGGAACATTATCATTTTAGTTGGCGGGGATTGCACCGGCAATGTGCCGATTATCGATTCGAGCCGCCCGCTCGTCAAGTAATCAAGAGTCAAGATCCGACTGCACCTCTTCTCGGATTCTGTCTGCACTTCAGTTCCCTTATCCTCCAGGGATAAGGAGAGGCGGGGGAGGGAGTGCAGTACGGTTTTCCGGCGAGAAAACGCCGCTAACGAAAGTAAATTCTCACGACCAATCACTTTTCGCTAGTGCGAAAAGTACCGATAAATATTTTATTCACGAACTTTTGCTTCGTATAGCTACATCAAGATTTCACGATAAATTTATTTACGGTTTGAATTCTTTTATTTTCAGAAAGCCAATTTTTATATAAATAAATAATCGAATAATTAGACTGTTAACTTTTTAATATTTACAATGCGTTTTTAATTCTCTTGAATAAACTCGCATCGTGCATTCTCTCATCGATAACTCATATGCGGACACCGAGATTACGTTTCTAGGATTAACCATGCTTGTGAAATTGCCGTTCAAAGGTACACACGGCTATCTCATTTTCAGCGTTCGAGGAAAATTAGCATTCTCGCGTCACATTTCACATACATATTGCTCGTGTGTACACGCAGCTTTAACGAGCCTTGTCGCAACACAACGCGATATTAGCATCGATTAACAAACGGGACTCAAAGTGTCTCGACTATCATGCACCACGTGCTCCGCATGCTTTTAGTGAAACAAGTATGACTTTTAAAAGCATTTTTCTTCTTTCTCATTTCTTTTAAGTAAGTATTTATAAATAAAATATTTTGCTTCATATCACAAATTTCTCTAATAAAAAATATTTCTGAAATAAATAATATTTCCTCTTTTTTCAAAGTTCCATACAATATACACTGAAAAAAAGTCTGGTTATAACTACCAAATGTATAGTGAAATAGTATCAATTGAATATTTTATCAATATAACCAAAAATAATTTTATTTTACTAAATGTTTAGTAAGTATTATCGAATCTGGTATAAGTTACTAAATATTTAGAAAAGTAAAATTATTTTTGATTACACTGACCAAATATTTAATTGATACTATTTCACTATACATTTGGTAATTATAATCAGTCTTTTTTTTCAGTGTAATATTATATATTCTTCGTCACAAAATATCTTTATATTTTCAACTAACTCTCGTCTCTTGAGAAATTCTAAGAATAAACAATTCACCATTCTTTTCGTTTCATAGAAAAAATGAGACGAAAAGAGCAGAGATGGCTGAATGTTAGAGAGTCCTACACTTCCACGTGCATTTAACGACTCCATCGGAAAACGCGGGGTGTTTAAAGTAAGAGAGAAATCATTTGTTCTCATTTGTGACAAATTCGCAGGTCTTAAAAAAGAATTGCTCGAGCGACGGCGACGACGACGATGGCTGTAGATAAACGGCCGCAGCTCGCGACACTCCATTATGCAACGTAATGTCAGCAGATGCTGCATAATACAGCGAGAGGAAACAAGACGAAGATCGGAATAAGGAGGCAGGGCGATTATTAATTCACACTTTATCGTCGCTTTCCTCTTCGGGATGAAACGGGAAGAAACGGACGCGGAAAGAGAGAAAAGGGACGGATGTTGGATCGGGCAGTAAGGCTAAAAGAAAATCTGTCGTAGTCGCGTGTTTCCGCCGTTTACAAAAGCCAGAAATGGGGCGCGATTTCAATGATAAATGGATTTTAATCAAACGCGTTCCGGAAGGAATAGCACGCGCGTTACGGCTTCGCGCGCGCGCGATATGCATTAACGATGAACTTAATTAGGCCATCGCAATTTATTCGCGAGTGACCGAGCCGATTTCATCTCTCCTTCGGGAGGATCTATGAAGAAATTTATCAGGCTCGTGTCGGGATGACGAATCGAATCATTGTCATCGGCGAATGAAGAAACTGAGTCGTGCGCGTCCGTTGCAATTTTTCTATAAACGCGCATGCGATCGAACTTTCCTTGCTGATAGAACACGGAAACGATTGATTGTCGTCTTGATATTGACGTAGAAAAATGTCACGGGAGTCCCGAAAGCGGGAAGCTCGTTTTCGCAAAGCATATACAAGCGGTTCCGGAGCGATGAACTACTATAAAACGGTTGAGCCAAGCAACGATTGATGCGATTTGTGACAGGTGAACGTAAGTCATCGCGTAGAAGAAAATCACTGTTTTCGCCTCATAAATATATTGCAAATTACCGCGAATTATTCATGAGAAGATGAAGCACGTAACGTCCTATTTTTCATATTATCTTCTAAGATTTTCGAAAAATAAATCTTTCAGAAAACAGAATAAAAGTTTTCAGTATAAACAAGCAAATTGGGAAAAAGAGGCTTTTGTATTCTACGGCTGATTTACCGAGCGACTCGAAATATCTAAAAATGTAACGAGTTAGATTAATCAGGCGAAATAAATACGAGAGATTAAAATTATATACAGGCCATTTCGCGAGTTTCGCAGAATTATTACAGAGGAAGAGTGCAATATCTTTCACTGCAAGTGTTTGCGACTATACATTCGCAGCTTTATCGCGACAGTATTTAAGGCGATAAGTCATGCCGCTGAGAACCTTTCTGTCGACATTGGCGAACGTAACTCGACTTGCGTAAAGTCAGACGTCTTTGACAAACGAGCATGCGTTGGTATTAAATATAGAGAAATAAAATTCGTACGATAATGCAGTGGAATTTAGCGAGCAATGGAAACGTTAATTTTCAGCTTATAAAAGATCTCGCCGACTTTGTTACGATAAAACGCCATCAATCTGCCTCCGTTGACATAGTTTGATTGATTCCTGAAATTCTCATTCTACAGCGGGCCTGTGAGAACAGATAACTTCCAGCAATTGAATCGCGATCGAAAAATTTTGGACTTCTTTTTAAGAAAGAATTTTTATGACGAATATACATTGTCATAGTTTGTTCTGGAAATAAAAGTCTTTATGAATACAGAGTGTCACGAAATTCGCGAATCAGAATACTGTAGCAAAAAAGTTCTAAAAAAATTAAGTAAAATAATTATTTGCAAAATTTTTATTTGAAACAGTTTCAAGAAATATAAGGATTTAAATATAACAAATCGCGAACTATGTTTAGATACATGTTTGTCAGGTGCGATATTAGTAATCGCATGACAGATCCAAGCGTAATCTCTGATTGACTAGCTTTAAGCTCTTATATCTCAAAAACTATTGCTCAAAAATAAAAATTTACAAATATTAATTTACTTAATTTTTCGAAAACTTCCTTGTTATAATATTTTAATTCGCGAATTTCGGGACACCCTGTACAGAGTTTATTATACACAGTAAAAAATTGTGCGTACATATGGATCCATATGTTAAAATTTTCTTGTGTTACCACGTTTTGATTACTACTTCAATGTAAAATTAACATACCACTGTTATTTTATTGATATGTTATTATTTTTATAACATTTTCATGTGTTACATTTATGTCAACTCTATAAATTAACACTTTGTGTATGTCCCTTAGAAATGGAATATTATTTTGAGTACTTTTAACACAATTATTTCAAATAATCAATATGTCTCAAAGTTAATTTAACATGATTACGAACGAAAATGTTCTATTAACATTTCTTATGAGTAAAAATAAATGTAAAGTATTGTGTCAATTACTTAACATTTTTAATTTGTCAATCAGTAACACGATGAATAAGAGTTATTTTAAAATTTAGAGTGGACTTTCTGGGACATGCAAAAATGTTAAAAATTTTTTACTGTGTATCGTCCTTTAATAAAGTTAATAAAATTAATTAAATAATAAAATTAAATCATAGAATAATTAAAAAAACCGATTAAAAATTTATCATTTTAAAAGTTATTATAGTCTATAGATTTCAAATTTTTTCAAATTATTGAAATCTATAAATTTATAATATTTATATCTCTATGAGAAAAGTAAATAAAGTTCCATTTCAAAATTCTTTTAGATAAATATACTTCATTAATTTATCACCATTCGCCTATCAAGACTTATTTGTCATTATTTGCAAATTATCCTTTTCTTCTAAAAGAAAACGACTTTTTTCTTCGGAAAAACAGTAGTGTTGATAATCCTATTTTGCTGAGCTGCAGAAATCGCGCTTTATCCGTGAGAGACGAGATCTCAGCCGAGCTCGGATCAAGACATACATAGGTATATTTCTCATTAAGCCGTCGAAGTAGCGAGCGTAATTACGAGAGTAAATCCCTGCCTGGTGGTTATCCCGCCAGTATAGCCCGCTCATTAATCGGGGGATAATTACGTGCGGACCTCATCAAAGTCATCTTGCGAGCGAGCGCGCGCGACGACGTCTCTCAACTTTCGTGTCGCCGACATAAATCGATTTATGCCGTTTCGTCAGTCGGCGCTAGGTGCTCTCTGCACTTGACACATGCATATCATCAATTAAAGGATCATCTCCGTTAACTTGAACACGGAGGAGTTTAATTGGATCGTCTTGTGCCTGCGCTTGTGCACTAAGAGAGACGCACGTGCGATTTACGCGACGAGAACGGGCGCCTCACGTATTGCAAATTATATTGCGAGCTCCGAATCTACGTTTTGTTCGCCTTTGAGTGCCGGCAAAGCCGAAGGGAGAGAAACATAAATCGGGAGAGAATTTCGACTCAATTGCGAGATGACAATTGCGACGTTGAAATTCCTCAGAACTATCTTTCTTAATTATAATCTCTTATAATTTTCATCACTTAATGTTGCAGCATGTATATACGTGTGTAATACTAGAAAATTACGGTAAACGTTCTGAAACACTTGGCCGTTCTTCAGATCTTCCCTGAGAAAAGATCAAGCTTCTAGACGCCGCGCCGCATAATAAACAAATTAATTGCGAAAGAATGTATGCCGCAAATTTAAATAGATTAAAAACTTTATCGCTATTTCCATTTTCTTCTGCGCTACCATCAAAGTGTCTGTGTAACAGGTATAAAAAGGAACTTTTAGAACATTTTATAGTTCGTCGTGGCCGCCAACCATGTTAATTACGCGTCGAAAAGCGCCGCTTGCAGACGACCGTCGTGTCACGAAGCTTCCGCGAGGGAAAAAAAAAAAAAGTAAAAGCGTCAAAGTGAAAGAAGTTAACGGTCGGAATATTGGGAGTGTGCGCACGGGGACTTCATTGACTCTAATTGGATCGTCCTTCTTGCCCGGTTGCCAAGAATTACACGTGAAAATCCCGTAGCAACGCGCATATGTTGATACATCTTCAACTCGATGTGCAAATATAGACGAGTTGCCTTCTCTTTGCGTTTATTCGCAAGATGCAAAGCTCTAGGATGAGCACAGAGAGGGACGACTAATTAAGCAGAGCGGCTCAAAGAGTGGCGAGGTAGAAAGAGAATCTTTGTACGGGGTACCTTCTCAAAAACGAATACTAAATATAGTGCGCACGTCAGCTTACAAATTTCTTCACGTGTATCCATATTGCCTCCCACGTCATTTCATTCATCTCAACCGAAAAGTTAAGATTAGTTAAGATTCTAATAAATTAAGATCACAACTGTTCTATTTTATATTCACAAGTACGAAATTCAATTTCACGTTTTGAGAAATTAAACTGATACTCTACATAAAGAAAGTTCGCCTTTTTTTTTTTTCTCTCCTTTCTTTGCTATCCATCTATATTATTCTCCAAGAGAGATACAGAACTTTCAATCTCCAAACAAAAAGTTAGCTATAACAAATTTCGTTACTCGAATCAATTACGTGCTCCAACTTAGCAGCGGTACTTTCTGGAGCGAGGAAATTAATGATGCATCCCGACGGTCGGAATTATCCGGCGCAGGGAAACGACCGCGAGTCACGTGACCCACGGGTGATGAAACTCCTTCATTTTAGGGGTGATCGCGGACCACGATGAAAAAGTGATGAAACGCGATATCCGGCTCTAATATCTCAAAGTGGAATGGCGCTTTTATGTCCCGCATCATCGTACATCGTTTTCCGGACAGATTTCAGACCGGGTCTCGTTGCTGCAAGCGATGTTGCATGGCAGGACGTACGCGAGGACAGCAGACGTCCCCAGGCAGCCTGACGAGAGCCATTCTTTCGTTCATCGCACACGAAATGAACATCCGCCTCGTCACTTTGTCGCACGTGACGCGCCGCGTAAAACAATAGTTATTTCCGCACGCCGAAATGAATGACATAAATAGCGTCGTGTCGTTTTATCGACGCAACAACCATTTTCTTCGCTAAACTCTAACATCATTTACAGTTTGTTTCTACGGTGTATTTCACAGTTACTTGCATGTATTATTTTTATACTTTTTATACTATTATTATATGTACATTATCATAATAATTGTACTATTCTTCACGATTGTACTGTAAGATTTAAGATTATATCATAATCATGATGAATATTATATTCTTACTTAGCTTTCCTTTGAATTATTAAACAAAAGCTTATCACCGATCGTTCTTGTAATAAAAATGTTGAAATAAATGAAAAAGATGGCTTATCGGATCAATTTTTTAAATTAAAATCCAATTTATCTTCCATTTTTTATCCTACAAGTTTAATCAATGCTCATTGCAACTCGGAATAATATCGATGCAATTATACCCGACTACTCTCATTATTGGAAGAGATAAGCGTAAATGCATATTAGAAAATGTATTGCATCGGGTGGGTTCCCGATGGAATACATGAGACGTGATGGGATATGAGCGGTAATGCATACACACGTGGTGGATTAGATAAGATTTAGTTTTTAGTGGTCGGCATATATAACAAATTTGTATTCATCTAGCTATTTGAACTCATCTGTACCAAACATACAAAATGCATGCTTGCAAAGTTTTGTATTGCGATATGAACGATATCGCAATGAAATATTTATTATTAATACAAAAGGTTTTAAAAGCGGTTGAAGCTTTACGATTTATCCGAAGAATGATCGATCATACTTTATTATATATTTTCTGACGCAAAAAATGAGCTTCTATTTGATAGATAATATAATTTTATATAATTTCTAAATTCTCTCGATTAATTAATTTACTCGATTACATAATTGACTTGTATAATTAAAATTAAATAAAAAAATGGACTCTGTGAGCATTGATAAATAATACAATAGACTCTATTCTTCATTTACGTGATCGCGATCCAGTAAATCATAAAGTCTGCATTAAAATCTCAAAGATTTATGTAGAGTGATGTAGTTGCGCTTTTCTCGCGTCAAAACATACACAAAAAAATATCGTAAAACTTTTGACGTATTGTATGTGTGTGCTCGTGAAAAGTCAGACTTAAAATTTTTACCGTCCAACTCTCGACAATTTCTCGAGATTCAGCAAGCGTGCTCGAGTTTCTGCAAGCAACGCGCGCTATTTTAATAGTTTCTGTCAACTTAGTTGCACGCCGCACGAGCGGACATGCTGCTTTCGTGTTTCGTTTGTTTTATTTGAAGAATTTTATTTATCAATCTCGGGAAAGAGACGTCAACAACGTACCGACCGTCGTTTTCGAACAGCGATAATGAAATCAATGAATCGAGGTAATGTTCCATGTACGACAAAGTAAATTATTAAAATTCAAATTATTAAAGTCCAAATTAATTAAATTATATCGAGAAGATTTTGAATTAAACTTTGAACAACATTAAGGACTATGAACTTTATAATATTAAGAAAAGAGAATATTAATTGAAAAAGTAATAATTAATATCCAAATATCTTCTAGATATTAATTCAAGAATTTTGTTATAATTTAATAATAAAGATATGCTCTTCTACACAGAGAGAAAAAATTGTAGTGGTGGCAACTATAAGGGGACAACCATACAAATTTTATTAATATAATTATAATATACAGTTAAGTGAACTATATTATAGTTATTGCAACTAAATTAATGGTTCAGAGAACTAATAAAAAATAGTTGTAGTATACTATATAATAAAGTAATTACAACTATTTTTTATTAATTTTCTTAACCATAAACTTGCAATAACTATAATATAGTTCACTTAACTATATAATATAGTTCACTTAACTATATATTATAATTATATTAACAAAATTTGTATGGTTGTCCCCTTATAGTTGTTATTACTACAATTTTTTCTCTCAGTGTAAAAAAATTATTCAATTTTAATCATTTTGATAGAAACGAGATAAATAGTACACCACACTATAACGTATATTATATCTTTGTTGATATAACTTCATCTAGGAGATGCGATATATATCACTGTCCAATCCGCTTTCGCTCTACTTTGGACGTGTGACTCATTCCGAGATGTATATATTCAATTGTTGCGAAAAATTGTCAAGAGAGGTCGGAAGAAGAGAAAGTCGGTAATCCGTCTTAAAGGGTACACAAACAGTGCTATCGTGATGCGGCGATAGATTCAGTTTGTGGACGTGGGAGTTGGCGTCAAAGCCTTCGCGTCGCGGCGGTAAGAAAACTGCGAACAAATTTCCACGAGACCAGGCTACGTGATTTCGCCGCGAGGTAATCCAAAGCCAGGCGCGATAAGTCAGTTAAATCCCTTCCCGCGTTGTGGAAGCGAGGAGAAAGGGTTGAGAGCTCGGCCGCCCACTTCGGTCGAGGACGTTTCCTCGGGTGCCCGAGACCATTACGATAATCAACGGTTAGAGACAGCGTAGCGAGTACGGTGGTTCGTAATTTTGTGCCCTTTCTGATGACGTACTTTTGCGAACCGACTGGAAAGATTATCCCGCACAACAGGACAAAACGCAAAGCTACCCCTTGCGAAAAAACATTCGGTGCGTAAACACCGGACATTATTAAATCCATAGATGATTCAAGCATTTTGTGCAATTACAGCAATAATAACTGTAATAAGCGACTTTAATATAGCTATATTGGTTCTAGGAACGTTTCAGAACCGTAATTCGTTTGAAAATAGCTATGGCTCTGCGAGCCTGATATATTTTCAGCCCTGTATAAAACTGCGTAACTCGACTTATTAATCTCAAGATGGAGACACATGCGAATATATAATATGTTTATATGTTCGCATTAATTGTTATGAATTGTGTGCGTAATTTAGCGCACTCGTAACGTTTGAAAACCTACAAATATACAATATGTCATTCTTAAAAATTTAACCATTGAATAATAGATGAGAAAATACATTGAACAGCATAATGCACGACACCAAGACGACACCAAGACTCACCAGAAACTCGGCGCTGCCAAGACTCTGCTGGGATCCATCTGGTGTGACGGCGAGATCCGCGACGATCGACGTGGAGAAGCTCCTGCGTGCTTGATGGTGGCATTTGTGCGGACCGAGAATCCTTTGCGTGGCATAGCCAGAGAGTACGGCGCTCTCGTTCAGCTTAGAGGTCCAGATCTCCTCCTGCTCGCGCTGCGGCGATTGACTGATGGTGCGATGCTTGGTGAACCTGGAGATACGCTCGGTCTTAACCCAGTCGTGATTCGGACGTGGCTGCCGTGTGATCGTCTGCAGCGACTTCATGGCGTTGAAGCGCGAGAAACCGTCCTCCATCGCGGCCGCCCAGAGATGATCCGGTAGATCCCTGGAGCCGCACTGCGTCTCCACGGATTGCCGGTCCGAGGACGAGCCCAGGCCGGAAGTGGTCGGCGTGGTCGGGTAGTATCTCCGGTAGGAGGTATCCTTGGAATCTTCGATATCCGTAGAGTAGAAATCGCCATCGCGCGATTCCAACGAGCGATTGTTCTCGTGCAAGTTCAGGGACGAGCCGATGCCGGTCGAGGTGGTCGAGGTGCGGCAGAATCGCCGTTCGTTCGCCGACGTCCATATCTCATCCGTGATCGAGGAACCGATCCCCGTGGAGGTCGTAGGCGTTCTGCGTGAGCGAGCCTTTCTATAGCCGCTATTGTATTGATACAACGGGATATTGGAGGTGGGAGGGGGGGGGATTTTTTTGTATTTTCTGAGCCAGTATAATATGTGCTCGATTTCGTTCTAATTGTTACTCAGAGAAATGAAAAATGTATCGATAACGAAAATTCGTGGAGTTTATGCGTAGGCTTATAGGAAATTAAGCTTGTGTTAGAAAAAAAAACGCAAAAAATTGATTATAAATTAATTAGTCTCAGATGTACGATAAACACATGATATTTAGACTTCATGGATAAATTTCATAGATTAATCTCATGATCATATTAATTTCATGGCATTCAGAGATCACATTAAATTGGTATTATATGAAATTATGTTCTTCCTTAGATAATTTGCAATAAATGATGTTAATTAGATTTTAAGAAAAATTAAGAAATAATATTTATAATATGCCTAAGTTTCTATAAAGTTTTTTTCCAAAATTTTTACATGTTAGGATAAATTGGACATAACAAAAACAAAAAATTTGAAAAAGTACTTCGGACTTGTAATATAGCAGATATGCTATATAACAAAATTAATCAAGTTCTTTTTTAAGTATGTTAAAAAAATATTAAAGGAAATTTTAATTTAATTTGATAAATGACTGTATATACCTATGAGGGAGATTTCTCTCTCTCCAGAGCTCATCGGGGTTCGCGGGGGACGTGTGGCTCGTAGAAGAAGACGCAGCAAGAGTGGTATGTTGATTCGCGTAGGAGCATCTCTGCGGAAAGCCCATCCCCTCGTCCAGGCCGGCTGCCCAGAGCGATTCGAGGGGTAGGTCCTGGGCGCCCACGGGGGTGTCGCCGGCGCCCTTGCCGCTTCCCGTTCCCGTTCCGTGTTTCCCCCCGTTCCCGACGGAGGGGAACACTCTCTCGGCACCCTGAAGGACGCAGCACATACTCGTGCCGCCTCCCTCGTTGCCCCCGATGCCACCACCCTCCTCCTCCGCCTCCGACCCCCTGGAACCAACGCTTTGCAGGCAACCTATTGTGACCGAGCTTTTGACCTGGTGCCAGGCCTCGACCCCTTTTTTTAGGAGGGGATAACGACTCTCCCGGTGGTCGGTTCCTCTCGTTCGTTTTCCTCCGGTAGGCCCTGTAGGCCCGACCAGCTCTTCAAGGCCGGCCCTTCATCCCTCTCGCCTTTTTGTGCGTTTAACAAACGCTTCTTTGATTGCTAATCGCTGGGACTAATGATCAACGAACGGTTACGATCGACGCGGCGACGTGATGCTCCAGCGTCTGTCTTCTCGTGTGTCTTCCTTGGGTAGAAACAATTTGTTGAGAGGACTTGAGTACACTGAAAGTTGGTTTCGCTATTGTAGTTCGCAAACAGAGTAATTTAATGTCACCATTGCGGACTTTTCGTAGGATTCGTGAAGGGATACGAAGAGATTGCGGAAAAGATTTAGTAGGAATATTCTGTAATGAAATATTCTGCAGTAAATACTATGTTCTATAGTAAATATTACGATTCCGAGTATCTCTTGTAGTGTAAAATTTCGTATAAACATGTGACGTGATGTCGATATTTTCCCTCTAATTTTCCTTTGCCGGGCTTAGAGTTTCCGAAACACGGAAACTCATCACTAATTTCTCGTAACTATATTTGGCGTACCAATTATAGATATATATATTTCACTTTCTACGTGCCGTCTGTAAATGCAACCATGTGTCCTAACATTCGCAATGTAATCAATGTATAATAACATCTAAACATTTAATATTTATGGTACCAGAATATACAAGGCTGCTTGTTTTATGAACATGTTTTTGAATTTATTCATTTGTGTGTGTGTGTTTGTTTGTTTGTTTGTGTGTGTGTGTGTGTGTGTGTGTGTGTGTGTGTGTGTGTGTGTGTGTGTGTGTGTGTGTGTACAAACACATGCAAATAAATTGTATTTAAATTATATTTAAAATTTACTTTGAGTTTTAATTATAAACTTTAAATATAAATTGTTTATAATTTGAACATTGTACAATAATAATTCGCTTTTTGAATTTTTATTATGGTTATATAAAAACTGCAGTAATAAAAACTTTATAAAAAATTTAATAAAAAGAGAAATCAAAAAATAGCTTTTTCTAAAAATCAAGGTTACTAAACTACTCTGTATTTATAAATACTTTCTTTCGTTACATTTTTCATTAATTAGCTATTTAGACGCTAACAAGGTATAACTTTGATAATATATATTAGTTAAACAAATGCACTGATGAGATAGCACTGTGATACTTATATCTCTGGTTCAACAATCTATCATAACTTTATACAGTAAATTATTATAGCAGCTAACTCTTATTACAGCGAAGCGTGGCAGATTATGGGACGCAGACGACGCGACGCAGAATCAAAATTCAGTACTGCGTCTATTTCCGCCTGTCATAGCTTCCGTGCCTTTTTTTTTTTTTTTTCATTTATTCGTCCTGCACGGCACGACGTTAATTAGCTAATGAAGACTAACGAGAACGCGAAAGCCGGAGTGTGAAGTCTGGTCGATTCGAGCGTGAATACACGCGCGGATCGAACCCGAGGGCGTCCATAAAGCTTTCGATGCCGACGAAATTCGATGGAATGGCCATTATACTGCACGGGCAAATTGAAAGCCGCGTAATTCGTTATTTACCGACGCAGCTTTGTAATTGACCGGGGCACAGCATACCCGATGATTTATCGCGATCGTTGGGACCCTTTTTCGCAGGGACCGATCTGTCCCGCTCATGTCGACTGTCCCCGACAGAGATTTACGAGCGATACGACCGTCGAAACGCCGGCAGGAACATATGGCGATCCCGGACAATGTAGCCTCGCGTTTGAGAAGAAACTGACTTTGAGAGTTCGCGCACAGTTGTCAAAATAACTTGTAATGTGTCTCACGTAGTGCAATTTAAATTAGAGAATTCGTCCCATCTGATTTTATAATACATTCTCATCAGCATTTCGTATGAATGATATAGCAAACATCGCGATTTCTCAACAATATAATTTTGTGCGTCAAATTATTAGATCTCTCCCCTTTAACGTGATACTGCCAGTTAATGATAAATGAGCCAATCACGTTCCGATTTTACTTCAGGAATATTGCAATGGCTACGTGATATTTGCACGATCAAATTAGTATCTTGTTTACCCTTTAAATGTGCTAGTCTAACTCGCCAAATTAAACTCGACGCGTTTTCCCGAAATTCCCAGTGCGCCAGACGGAAATAAATTGGCAAATTATGGAGTTGCATATCGTGCACATTGATTGCAGGAAGTTGTATTAAATCGTGACTGAGCGCGCAAACGCAACAAAAAGATATTAGGTCTTTACGCCAATCGAAAGAAATTTTTTTTTTGTCATTTAAAACCTCCCTGTTGAAAAGTCACAATTTCAGCTAAGCGAGGCGATGATAAAATTGGTGATAAAAATGTAATAAAATGCGCGAATGAAATTTGTGACATATGATAAAATCTTTGATACGAATCAACGATAAAATTGTCCGACGCGCAACGCGACATGACCCATTTTATTTAATCCTTCCATTCACGTAACGCGTCGAATATGCGCAAGAGTCGCTCGCGATATAACTCTTTGCAAAAGAAGCTCTTCTTTAACGGATTTACTGGCAGAAATCCGCGATGGATGCGAAACTTTCGTCTGGACGAAAACGTGGCTGCCATAGCAGCTTCGATGTAAATCTCTCAACGAATTTTCTTTCGCGTCTTTCTCAAGATCGAGTTCCACGATTCACAATTTTCATATGTAACAAAAGAAGAAAATTTCCCTCGTTTTCTCTCTTTCTCTCTTTTCCTCTTTCTTTCTCTCGCGGCAGTATCTCTCAATATAGCAGCGTCCCTTTACTGAGAATGTATTATAAAATTAGCTAGATTGAACGTGGAATCTATTTTAAGAGTATTCATATAAAATATGTTCCTGGAGTTTATATCTCTGAACTGAATTTTCTCTTTTATACTTAAAGAAAGCTCCTGATATTATACCCAAATATATAATATCTTTTTTTTAGCAGTTGTCTCTTTAAGTAATCACATTATTTTAATAAATATACATTTAACAAGTGTAAAGTATCGTTTTAACAGATTTTTTTTGTACCGAGGTTTAATATTGATACTTTAAGCTTGTTTCTCAAGTCTATAAACAAAGTCATGTTAAAAACATGTTGGATATCTAGTTTAAAAAACTTGGATTAACAAGATTCTAAAGTATTTATACAAATTGAATGATTAAAGAATAGACACCTAGGAATAGATACCCAGAATATTTTAAAGCAATAGCAATATTTAAAGATTTGCATGTATGATATAAATAAATTTAAAGAAACATGCACACAAATAGCATTTATTAATAAAGTGATGCTTTTTCTTTCAGAAAAGTTACAGAAATTAATTTTTTGTAGGAAGTAAATATTTCTATTTCATTTTATTATTTAAAAAGCATTTTTAAGTAATTGAATAGTAAAATGTATCTTTGTAGTTTAACATTGAAAGAATTTCGGGAGTCTGAAACGGAAGAAAAGATTTCCTTATATTTTTAGGAATACTTTCAAATTCCGTTTGCGCGTAAACGACCACGGCTTCTAAAATTAATAAGAGAAGAAATAATGAAAAAAATTCAAGTACCACGTCGGCAAGAGAAACAAGAAAGTAAGAGCCACTAAATATTTATAGAATACTTTACCAACGCAAGACGATTCGACGCGATACGCGATGTGCTTGCAAAAAGGTGGATGCATAAATAAGCGGTCTAAGAAGTCGATGTAATGCTCTACGAGGCGTGAACGAATACGCGGGCCGGTATTTGAAAGAGGACAAGAAAGAGGACATCTTCATCCCTACGAAATGGCCGCGAAATGAGCATGATCCATCATTACGATGAATAATAACGCGGACAGCACACGCGCCGGCAGAATAAACATGGAATTTAATATTGCCGTGCTACTGCGATGCGCGCATGCAACATTACCGATATGAAATTTCCGTACAGTATTGCGGAATTTCTACGTGTAACCATATGCAAATTACGACATACGTGGAAATTCTGTTACGTTCGCGATCGGCGTATCTCGATCTAGTTCGACTGGATTAAAAAAAAAAATTACAAGCGCGTACAAAAAGACATCAAAGCGCTGAGCAGTACCGTCGTTAACCCACACGAACTAAATTACACGTTAACCGTATCGCGGGAAACGCGTTATCGCATTATTAACATCGATCGATATTAAAATGGAGTCATTTTTACTGTAATAAAAATGATATATGTACATCATAAGTAAGTATAGATATCGAATGAGACGAGTTTCGGAACATTTGCACCATTTTTTATTTGTAGCATTTTTTTAAAGTGTAAAACGAAATAATTTAATAATTCTCTTTTTTTACAGGAAAGAATTAAACAGCATCGTTCTCTTCACATTATCGTGCGAAATATAAATAATTTATAGCAGAACATACATTTTGCTTTAACGGCAATTTTCCAATATAAAATATATCCTAGACGCGAGTCGCATCATATGCGACTAGTATCCATAAAACATATTATGATTAAGTATGACGGTAAAAAAGAAAAATTACCTTCAGCCAATGCAGTAAGAGAGAGAGAGAGAGATCAAGGAAGAAAACAATCAAATTTACAAAGACGGTTGAAGGGAGACAGAGTGCATGCACGGTAAAGAATACGGTGAAGTATGGTCGCCATTAAATATTTATAAAATGGTTGCGAGTTATATAAGAGCAAACCGGCGTATCGGGTGAGTCACCTCCATGTATCTCATAACTGGCTCACGCGTATAAAACTATGATTTCCATTTAATGTCACCATGAATACACCGTCTCTCGTGCGGGGGAAAAAGCGGTCACAGGGAAAGAGGAGCGTGCGCTCTCGCGAATCCGCCGACTTTTATATACATTCTCAGATGCATCGCCCACGGTTACACGCGTACGTAGATCATGCACTGCGATGTTGCATTATTTCGACACCGACGTCTGGACTCGCAAAGTGGCGGACACTCGTAAAAGCCGGACGATCAGTAGAAAAAAAAATAAAACTCAATGGAAACGGAAATGCTTCCCTATAAGCTGTTTCGCAATATCCGATTCGCGGGAAATAAAATTCACGTACAAACTCTGTAAAAAAATACGCGGAAAACCTTGATATAAATTGCGAATGTTTGGTTATTTTCAACGTAACAATATACATGTATGCAAAAGTAACAGAAATATAATCCCAACATATTGCTGCTGCTATAATTAGTCTAAAGTGTTTTAAATAAAAAATTGCGTTACCTGTACAAATACACGCTAATAATGCTTAAACATTACGTGCCAATATTTGCGTTGGGTATCGACTATATTTCTTATCTTTATTTTATTCTCACAATTTTACTTATTTTATTTTTTAAATAAAAAGTTTTTTAATAAATATGATAAGAGAAAGAAGCCTTTTAAGGACTAAATTTAATTTTTACATTTTTATATTGAACAGTATTAATTTTATATTATTTAGCATAATACTTAATGGTACAGAAAAACGAAAGTCTTTCAAAAAAAAAAAGATCTAAAAAACAAAGCTAGGAATAAGCGAAATGACGTAAAAAACTCGATAAATTATCTATAATCTTGATAACGTGGCAGATCTATAAATAACGGTGGGTAATTTTAAAAAAATAGAATGTAATTAAAGACGGAAAACACATGAAGCACGATGGTCAGTCTAGCATAAATATTGTCAACGAAATTACGAGACGCGAAGCCTGCGATCGGCAGCACGTTTCATCTTCGCAGTCAATATCAACAGCGCTTCACGTTTTCGATTTTGGCGGATTTGTTCGGTCCATTCTTTTTCTTTTTTTTAGTGCCAGTCATTAATTGTCTGCAAAATATGATATCGGTCTACTTGTGCCAGGGACAGGCGGCTTACCGTAAAAAAAAAACCGTCACTCACGATCGGTTTATGATCGACGCGGGAGAGCTCGCAACGAATATTGAGGATTTTTATTTATCGTTTATCTTGACAGATTAATAATACGCATTTCATTCACGTGATGCCGATGAGTATTATACAGAGCGGCTTTCGGTGTAAAATTATTATATCCTGTCGTTTGCGATTTCAGTTGGTAATTAGTTAATTGCATTATGCAGCGTGCCCTGTGGTACATTAAAATTATCACAAGCACAAAGTTGTTAATTGTATCTCATTATCTCGCAAACGATATAGCAGATATAAGTGTACACATTCAGAGAAAAATTCATAGTGGTGGTTAAATATAAAAGTAACAATTATACAAGTTTTGAATTAAATTAACGTACGTAGTTCAGTGAACCATTTTATAATTATTGTAACAAAAGTTTCAGTTACATTTCAAAAATTTAATTAAATCTTTAGTTATTTATAAAATCAATATCTATAAAATAGTTTGTATTATTACGTCAACAATATTTGCGCAACTATTAATTTATAGTAAAATAGCACTTCAACTATAATTATATAAACTTTATACTAACTATAATTACATAGACTTTATGCAAATAAGTTGACAATTATATATTCTTTAGTTTACGCACGGTCGATTAAGTACATGATTGGAATAATTATGCGTTATAGCAGTGGAGCAGTGATGTAGAACATTAAGTGCCAGGAACGAACAAAGAATCCTAAATTAATAATAAAAATGTTAGACTCTCGAAATTGTCAAAAGTTGAATTTTACAGGGCTAATGAGAGTAAACGCGCAGTAATTGGTGCGTTTCAACAATTTCCTTTTATTCAAACTTTTCAATTATATGAACGTTTCGGTCCCGCTTTTTTAATTTCTCGGCTTAATTTTTTCGTCATCTACATTTTTTTATTACTATTTTTCTATAGTTTATCCATCAATAACTTACTACAAATATTATACTTTCTTAATTCATATAATTTATTATTTTTATTATAACTTTGTACATAATTGAGTTGAACTGTTATTTGTTCACTTTATAGTTGTTGGTACGATTTTTTTCTACGAGGGCATACATCGGTGTGTAAAACAATTAAAAATATATCTAAAAGCTGAAATACAAAGTCTGTATAGTTTCTTTAATTGTAACATAATCTTTTCTTTTTCTTCTCTTCGAGAGCAAGATCTTTTAGGTTCATTAACTCGAATTACTCTCGTTCGAACAAAATATCTATCGAGACAATTGGTAACAGAATCACGGCGTATCGATTGAAAGAGAAGGGAAGACACGGTACTACGGCCTGTAATAAAAGTAATTTCCATGGAATTTCGTAGAAATGGGCCGTATAGAGGAGAATTGCGTAATTTAAGTCCCGTTGCTCCATGCCCCTTCTGTGCATAATATTCTGAGAGAAGGAAAAATGCCGCGCCCTGGGAAATCCTGCGTCTCGCGGAGACGAGTGAGCTTTCGACTCCGGTTATTTTATTTTTTCAACAGGCAATATGCATTCCTGTTGCATTAGGCGTTTTAATATGTAAAAAGATAATACATCATACTGAAATTACTTTGACTGCACAACTATACAAAAGAAATTTTTTATTTCATACTTTCGATCACAAGAACAGTCGTTTTTTACGACTTATTTCAAGAAAGTGTATTATGTAATATATATTTTGTACTTCTATTTATATATTACAATTTTTAGTTAAAATATTCTTTTCTTAAAATTTCTCTCAACATTAATTTGTGTGTCTTTAAATATCTCGTTTATGTGCACTGAAAAAAAAGTCTGGTTATAACTACCAAATGTATAGTGAAATGCATAGTATCAATGAAATATTTTATCAATATAACAAAACAAAAATTTTTTTACTAAATGTTTAGTAAGCATTATCAAATCTGGTATAAGTTACTAAACATTTAGTAAAAAAAAAATTGTTTTTGTTATATTGATAAAATATTTCATTGATACTATTTCACTATACATTTGGTAGTTATAACCAGACTTTTTTTTCAGTGTGTATAGCAAAAGCTACGAATATTTGGTTAAATTTTCTGAACGGACCAAAAGAAATTCGGGGAGATTTTCGCCAAGTTTTTTTAAAAAGATCCACCCTCGAGCATCTGGCGACATAGTGGTCCTAGGTTTCTTTTTGATGGCGACGGTGCGGACGAGAAGGACATTTGTTTTCGCGTTAGAGCCGATGGAAAATTGTTGTGGTCACGGCGCCGTGAAAAATACGGCTGAATATCCCGCTCACGTCGTCTCCCACGAGCTGCTCGTCGTCACCTTTTTATGGCTTGTCAAGTGTAAATCCCCGATGCCTCCTCACGATGACGCGATGAATGGGAATAGTGTTTAACGCCAAGACGAGAAACCCTGTCCCGAGAAACCATCGTGTGACACTCGGTGTCATTCCCGCACTTATTTTCCTAACATCGCAGAATAAGATGAATGTCTGACGCGACGACGTTTTTGCTACTGCGTGGGGTAACGATCGGTCTTGTCTATTCATAAGTCTTTTTATTTCGATCCCTGAGAACGATTCTGCGTCAGCAGAATTTGGAATGCGATCTCGAGAGCCAATTTTCCACTCGCGACGTTTACGTTGCAAGATAAACCTAACGCAGCCCGACAGATTGTCAGTTTGTACACAATTTCGAAACTGTACCTTCAAATTAACAGAACAGATGATATTCCAAACGATAAAATAAATAATGGCTCTTAATGTCTTCTCGATAGGAAAAAAATTGGACTGCTAATATACTTCCTTTCTACGTCGCGTTAAATAAATATAAATGTTGAACCTGCCGCTAATGCTCTTTTAATCCAATAAACTGCGCTTGACACCGTATTCAATATTGTTTACGGGCATTATTTGCTGAATTTCATGGGATTTCCACGGGCCCCCACATCGATCAAACGGTCGTCGCGTCGACAGCGAATAATGAAAACGCGCTTGAAAAAAAATGCAACGATAAAAGCGTGTAAACCAGCGGCCGTTGTTTCCCGGTCGACCTGGCCTGTTCCTCCGCGCACGCGTTTACTCCAACACGCTCTTTAATTTGCCCGGCGTTTAGCTCGCCGTTGGGAAAACAGTTGTTTCAATTTATTTGGTCGCGCACGGCGATACCGCCGCCGCCTACGACGCTCGTCCGCATTGCGCCGCGCGCGGCTGCTGCAAAATGAAAGCAATTGAATCCCTTTAAATCGCTTTAATTGTACGTATCCGTCGTTACGGCGCGAAAGGAAATAGCGACGCAGCGCGCGATACCTCGGCAATGTACGACGCGCCGAAATTGCGGCAACGACTACGCGCACAAACGTTAAATTTCCCGTTCGTGCGAGTAAAGGCGCGGCGATTACGCTGGATTATGTAAATGCACATAATTACGGAATTGATCAATACATCCCGGAGCTATCGGCTAAATAGTACAATATAGAAGTATTATATTTGCAGGTTCGTTTCAACGATATCGTGTGGACTCGTAAAACCTATACTGAGAGAAATGTTTTGTAAAATCAACCAAAGTTTGGTTGATTAGTGATTAAATGAATTTTATAGTGATACGCAGAGAGAAAAAATTGTAGTGGTGGCAACTATAAGGGGACAACCATACAAATTTTGTTAATATAATTATAATATATAGTTAAGTGAACTATATTATAGTTATTGCAACTAAATTAATGGTTAAGAGAATTAATAAAAAATAGTTGTCATATAAGATATAATAAAGTAATTACACTATTTTTTATTAGTTTTCTTAACCATAAACTTAGTTGCAATAACTATAATATAGTTAACTTAATTATATATTATAATTATATTAATAAAATTTGTATGGTTGTCTCCTTATAGTTGTTATCACTACAATTTTTTCTCTCAGTGTAGTTACTAAATATAAAGTTGTTTTGACTAAACAATTTGTAGACTTAACCAAATAATTATTTTCATACAATAAATTACAAAAAGTTTTTGGTTTTTTTGTTAAATGTAACAAAATTTTTGGTACCACACTGAAAAAAAGTCTGGTTATAACTAACAAATGTATAGTGAAATATTCACTATACATTTGGTAGTTATATCAATGAAATATTTTATCAATATAACAAAAAAAAATTTTTTTTACTAAATGTTTAGTAAATACTATCAAATCTGGTATAAGTTACTAAACATTTAGTAAAAAAGAATTTTTTTTGGTTACATTGATAAAATATTTCATTGATACTATTTCACTATACATTTGGTAGTTATAACCAGACTTTTTTTTCAGTGCAGTAACTATAAAATTCATTTGATCACTATACTACCAAACGATTTCTCTCAGTGTAGTACACGAGGTTCAACGCTTCATTTAACACAAACATAGATCATCGAGCGATGTACGAAAGCTCGGTTATATTTGGTTTAACTTCCAGGAGATACGAATAAATTTTTATCTCGAGTGTTACACCAAAAGTAATCAAAATCAAAAATATCACGACTTGGTAGAGCGCGTGGTATATCTGCGTTGAAATTATGATCACACTCGCGTGAAAAATGAGATCGCGCAGGGAAGAGGTGGCCGGCGCTTATCTGCACGGCGATAAATGGCACGGGAGGCTACCTCGTTACCAGTTTTCCGGTTATCCTGGCGTATCCGGAGTGGAGTGGTCTGTGCTTTACGAGTCACTTCAAGAGTCCCGATAGCGCAGCACGGCACGGCACGGCACAGCACGGCACGACGGCGGCGACGGCATTTCGTCGAAGGCAAGGCGAAAACCATAACTTTCGGTCCGTTGCTCGCGCCTGCTCGCCACGCTCTACGACCGTAAAATCCCGGCCCGGTCTCCTCTCCAGATCATTCCAGTCCCTCCCCTTTTCATCCCTCTCACGCACCTGTACACGTAATTGAAAACGAATTGCCCACGGCCGGTTAATTTAGCCGTTTTTCCGCTCGCGAGTTTCCTTCCTCTTCGCCTCGTTGTGCTTTACCGCGTTTTATTGTTTTCTCGTGATTCGTCGTTACCCGGAATAGTGCTACCGGTTACAGCCATCGCGTGTAATCCGCGACTAACTGCGACTTGCTCTCGTTTCGCTTCCGCAACGCGGCATTTCGCCAATATCGCCGATGACAAACTTATTTGTGTACTTATTTGTTTTGTTAATAAATATATATATTTTTTTCGTGCGTATCGCACACGTTCTTCTTTTTTCTTTTATTTTTTTTTTAAATCAAATTCGTTATTTGTAGGAGATTGAAAATTCAATCAATATCGAGCGTTCATTACAGAATGTCAAACACACAAAGTATAGATTTTATTTGTTACAGTATCACTATTCATATTTTTATACGAATTTATTTTGTTGTTGCTATAATGTAATTTCAATATTATCTCTTATGAAACTTTTATCTAATTCAGATTTTTGTCAGATGTTATAACAGCTTAAGATTTTCATAGCGGTACTAATATTTAAGTAATATAATTCAAAAATAATTTCGCTGCTCTTTCGCCTAAAATTGTTTAGATTAAACATACGCAAGCTGGAACGTTTGCTTAGACGAAGATTGTCACATTTTATTCTATCTGTGTATAATTTTATAAAAAATAAAATTTCAGGCGAGACCGAAATAAGAAAGCACGTGACGTCCTCCCGGTTTCGCAAGATAACACCTACAATTTCAGCAAAAGGAACAAGTTACATCCCAGTCACTGCACACAATTGTTATCGCTGCAATTCTCAAGCTGCAGTTACCATCAATTGTAATAGTCAGCATTCTTGATAGGAGAGCACAAGATGCACCAAGAGTATATTCGCGCAGGAATTCTCACGATCATGGAATTCGTTTATTAATTTAAATTGATTTAAATCAGTAGCAGATTAATAATAAACGATTCGATAACGATTAAAAATTATTTACAGAAAAAAATATTTAGAAAATATTATTTAGTTGGAATGAACGAGTTGATAAAAGTGTTTGAATTGGAATACAGCTAAAGAGTATTAATTTTCTGGTATGCGATTGAAGAGCCATGTATGAAACGAGTTTATAGTCTTACGTAAATTATAGAAATAATTACATTATGTATTTTCTCTTGTATCTTTACAAACGTATATAAAATTAAGGCGATTAGCATAGCTGTGTACCGAGTGTCACCGCCGATTGTAATTGCTAATTAGAATTACAATTTACATTTGTAGCTCTACAAATGTAAATTCGACTTTTAAAAAAGGGGGAGGGGGGAGGGAAACGTAGAGATTACGTGAGGATAGAATGCGAATGGAGTAACGAGACAAACGTGCGGAGATATCACTCTTCTCATACACGAAAATGTTATTCTGGCAAATGCGCGTGTTTTTGAATGCAATCAAGTCGTTCGCACACGGTTCACGTTGAGTAAATATGATCCAAAGCTCGTTTGCGCGGCGGCGTAGTTGCAGTTTGCACAGCGTTGAGAGGAAATTTTTTTCCAATAATATCGATGCTCACCGACGGCAGAGCATTATCACGCTTAACTGAAAAAATTTTTTTATTTAATCTGCCTCTCGCCCGAGATGCGATCGACCATCGTGAAGTCTGCGATATCTCATTTTAATAACATACTCGAGAGAGTACTCTCTTATAAACATCCTGTAAAAACGCAGTACTTAGAGTGTGAAACGAAAACGTGTTCGATCGTTCGCTAATAACTCCGTTAATGATTAGATGAACTTCTAATTCAACGTTTCGTTATTCTAGTGCATTTTCTGTCGTCGATATCTTTTTTTATTTGAAAAAGAATTGTAATTCTTTTATTATATTTTGGTCAATGTTGCCACTGGTTTTGGTTGCAACAATACAGCAATGAAACGAGGCTGAAGCAAGAGGGTTGGGCAAGAGGAACATACGTAGACGTGCAATCGCGAAGTGAGCCTGGAAAATTTATAAACCTTCCTGCTTCCGGAAGAGGATCCGGCGAACGTGACCACGTTGAGCAAGCTGCTGCTCCATTAGGATTAGACCGGCTATACCGGAAAAAGAAAGACGACGGAAGACACTAATGCCAGCGAGGATTTAGACACATGCCGCGAGAAACTCCTCTCTCGCATTCCTTTCGTTCTACGGCAAGTGCAGAATTTTCTACCAGAAGAGCGATAAATTGATAAGGAATGCTTTAATACGACAGATTGCTTCTACAATCCCTTTTAAATTACTGACAAGCATTTTATCTTGAACTGTCCTCTCGTAATGCACAAACGCATTAGATCTTAATGGCTCTTGAAAAAATTGTAATTATATAAATATTTTATAAACGGTCTAAAAGACGTAGAAATTTTAACATTGAAATACAGCATGAGAGCAATAAAACGAAATAATTTTTTTGTTCATATAAATATTTATCATATTTATACAAAAGCACGAAACACCTATTGCACTTGGAATATTTACAGACTGCATTTGAATTGATGTTACGTTCGTATCCGTCTAATGGAAAAGGATAAAAACGCACGGGCTTAAATTTTTTAACACGTTGTATGCACAGACTTTAAAATATTCAAGTAAAGAAATGTATAACACATTACGACGAATATTACGCAAATGGACGGAAAAACGGTAAGAGTGGCGGAAAAATAAACCCCCAGGTTCCACCTCATTTAAAATCCTAATTGACTCGGCCACGGAATTAGTAATCGTTAGCAGTTAATGCAGAGAAGGATTATAAATTACCATGCACTAGCTCACGAATTATTGTTGGAACACGAAATACCTTCGCAATTTTTCATCTGTCGGAATAATCATGAATTTCATTCATGTTTCACACACATTATCATATAGTTATCATAAATTAACTCTCTTATCGATTTTACAAATTAGCTTCGTGTGATAAAGGATTACTACAATACATTCACAATGCATTTAAATAATTAACAATCTTTTTATTTAAATCTTAAATAAAATTGCAGTGGTGAAAAATGAGAAGAATAATATGAATTTTCGAGGAAGAGGTTTTTTTTCAATAAGTCTGCAATATTCCTGCCGGTATATGTTTCAAGTGCATCGATCGGTCACATATGCTTCTGCAGTATAAATTGATACGACGTAAAAATAGCATATCAAATACATTTTATGTATGTTCGATGTTCGCCGTGAAAGCTTCAAGTTAAAATGTATTCGCGTACTTTTCCCTTTCCCTTAACTGAGGTATGAGTCAATATTATATAACCCAGACATTCCAATTCCATGCAGTCCAATCAAGTTTGCTTGATATTTTTGCAATATTTGTAAAAATACGTCAGATTTTCAAAAGCAATTTCGTAACCGTTCCATATTTTTTTCTCAAAAGGGAAAAGCTAAAATTACCTTGTTTATTTCCCATTCATTCGTACTTAAAGATGTATGTGTCTTAAAACCTTTACCTTAAAAACTTTACCAAAAATATAAAATTTTCATAGAATATTCTAATATTACGTTTGAGTATCTGTAAAATTTGAGCACAATTCACTTATTAGTTTATAAGTTATTTAATTTTTTGTTTACTCTTTCTTATTTAAAATCACGTTTTGCAGTATTTATTTGCAAATTTAATGGAGAAGTAGCATTACCATTACAATTAAATGAAAATGTTTACATATACTAATAAAATAATAAATACTATATTCGTGCGAAAATTCATTTAGATCCATTTACTCGTTTAAAAGTTATTTATTTAAAACTGCAGCAAATATAATTTTCGCTGCAAAAACCATTATAAATCAAAATTTTTATTATTTTCTTCTTTGCAGCTAATTTCAAAATTCGGGTATTCGCAATCAAAATTTTTTGTTGTTAATTACGAAAAAAAAAATTAATTTACAGAAGCCTTCAGTTTTTCAATTTCAATAATTTTTAACTCGTATTACATAGCCAAAACATCCTTAATACACTAAGAGAAATGTTTGGTAAAATCAACCAAAGTTTGATTAAATAGTGATAAATGAATTTTATAGTTATAATTACTAAATATATAATTGTTTGACCAAGCCTTAACCAAATAATTATTTTCATACAACAAATTACAAAAAGTTTCGTTAAATGTAACTAAGTTTTTGGGGGGTACCAATAACTACAAAATTCATTTGATCACTATTTAACGAAACTTTGATCTTACCAAACGATTTCTCTCAGTGTAATTATCAATTTGTCTTCCTCCGGAAGAAAAGACGATCAAGAGAATCTCTTTCGATCAAGATTTCCGAATTATCGTCCCTCGCGAGTAACAGTCGAGTGCTTTCACGGGCTGGGTTCTCCCGGGATATTAATCGGTGACGGTAAATGCGTAACGTTATTGTCCCGCGGAGATTCGAAACGGTGTTAAGCGAAGCCGTGTCACCGCCGCCCGGCGCAAACGTCGCAACGCGCCCCCGTTGTTAATGTCGATAACCGATACTAACGAGTTGTCCGTAGCGGCCCCCCTGGCTCGCGCGGCGCATTATAAACGGTTTCTCGTGACAGTCGACATTGAATAATGACAGTTGTTGTTCGGACGCAGGAAATCGAGCAGTGCGCCGCGGCGCGGCTGCTGCATCTGCGCTGTGCCGTAGCGTAACGCCAATGTTACTTTAATTTTGGCGGAGAAACGACGCAAGCACGTCGCGAGTATGGCTCCGTGTTCTTTCTCTCGGAAGGGAAGGGTATCGTAAATATCGTCGGGACGCGAGTTTCGAGCGCTAAACTGAAAGTAATAACTCCGATCGAGACATGCAAATTTTTGAACAATTTCCATATTTTGCCGCGTTTTTTTTTTATATCTGGATAAAATTACTCTCCGCAGAAATGCCACTTCCGAATTGACGTAAATCAAAAACATTTCACCGCAGTCAAGATTCATGTTGTACACAGAAAAAAAATGACTATCAAATCAACAATTCATTGTTTCATATATAAGCAAGAATATAAAATCTTGGAAGAATTTGATAATCTTGATCAGACATAATTTGCTTACATGAAGAAACAAAATTTCTTTATGTTAGCAAATTATGTCCCTTTGAGATTATAAATACTTCCAAGGAGATTTTATATTCTTGCTTATTTATGAAACAATGAATTGTTGATTTGATACTAATTTTTTTTCTGTGTATAGATTCTAATTTCCTTGTAGAAGGATGCATAACATTTGTCAATACGTTTCAAATCTATGTTAACCGAATTACGAATATTGAGTTTATTTCTCTTATATTTGCTTAATCGATGAATTGCAAACACGTCATGATTTCGTTTTTCTAAAAACAACTTGTGGCGCAAGAAGAATTGCACATAACACCGAAATTGTATTTAAAAGGACATAGCTTTACTGAAAAGCTATTGTTTGATCTGTAAATGGCTTTTATTGATTCGCGTTTTTCTCTAGCGTTTACTTTGTCACTCTCAAACAGGTCTATAAAACGAAAATGGAAATCGTAACATACCAGAGCATTGTAACGCGTTGAGTGACCAGATAAAAAAGTGGATCAAGCTATAATAGTATCGGTGTAACAGTCACCGTGTCTAAAAACTGGGAACTTGAAAGCTTCTGCAAACTTAACGTTTATCGTGTAATATCCGTTACATTTAACGCAAATGGTCCCATAAAGATTAAGTTACGGGATATTTTTATACATTTATCTTTAATACTTTATAAAGTGTAGAGTTATAACTCGAATATTTTCATTAAATTTTGTAAAAAGGCATTAAATTTATCAGATATAATGTTCTAATAAAAAAGATATCCCATATTAAATTACTGTTTGATGCAACCCCCCCCTTTCGTTGAACTTATCAGACAGATAAGTCTTTCCATAAACTCTCATAAGATTCGGGAAACGGCACGAAACTCACGGAAACTCTTTCGATTAAGGAAGTTGTAATTCTTTGAGCCTCCGTGCAAAATGGTTTCCAAGGAAGTCACTGAAGATTGTCGCGTATTGGCGCATATACGCACATTTCGCCTCTATAGATTTCGAATGAGGAAACGAACTGTTTTCCTATTTGAGTCAGGATGTAGAAATCTCGTTTCCGACCCGTTTCCACGAATCCCAGGGGATAACTTCTCGCGGGGTGAGAATTCGAGCGAAAAGGGGTCTTGTATCGGTCGATGGAAAACCGAGCTTTCTATCCCCTTTCTCTCCTTTATCCCTGAAATCCGCCGCCTTTTCCACAATTGTCTCTATTATCTCACGATATAAGTGTCCTTGATACGCTGCGCTAAGATCGAGTCGCAATTTCATTCGTAAAAAATTGCTCGATATTATTTCTGACACTAGTTATTAATTACAATAACTTATTAATTACTATCCGTAGCAATTAAACTGTACAATAATGTAGTAATTGTAATATTGAAATTAATGTAATTCTGTAAGATTTTCGTATGATATAATTAATATAATTTCTTCATTAATGTCAAATAAATTATTAAACGAGCGGTAAAACTTTACGACTTTTTAGTCAAGGACTGAAGGAGTTGCACGATGATATTTAACTTGCAGAAATTGCAGAAACCGAACATCAACAAATAACCACGGCAATAAATAACCAATGCATGGGATTCGATCAAAGCTGATAAATTTAGTTCGATTTGTATTGCCATTTCGCGATAGAGAGTGATATAGAGCTCTTCGTTAACAATTACAATGTATATTAACACGTACGCATGCATGCTCGTTAACGAATTTCATCTCTAATTGCGAGCCGTTTTCGTTTGACATCTGTACGTAACATCATACCATAGCGTTGCATTCCGTGCAGCTGCAAATTGAAAAGCATTATTGTGGCGGTGAGCTTTTACGTGCAGAATGTTTCGCAAACGTGTTTAATACGGAAATTTGCAACCGCGAAAATGGCACGCGGACTTTTTTTCGGGAATGGACGAGCGAGCGAGAGGCGAATAAATAGCCTCCCGTGAGTGAAACGATAAAAATGTACAGTAGAAACGCCGTGAATTTTTAATTTCCAGATTTGCACGAGAAAATGATGCGCGTCCCGGCCGATTTGCTGCACGAATAATGTATGCGGCACCTTCCAATGGGCGTACAAACACGCTCATTAACAATTTGCGATTATGTCCCTAAGTGCTTCGACGACGGACCATTAAATTACTCTCGCACACACGCGGATATCGGTGAACGATATAACGACGACGCGGATAGAGCGGCCCGATAGATGCTCCGTTTGCCGTCCAATCTCCAGAGAAGCGGACGTTTACGTGGCGAACTCGCTGAGTAATGACGAGAACGTACTCGAGTTAGATTAGATGGAGTACGCCACCCCGAAGCGCGTGCGGGAGAAACTGGGAGAGAGGAGAGAGGAGAGAGAGAGAGAGAGAGCTCCATCTCCTTAGTGAATCATTTGTCGCGAGTGGAGGAAACTCCATCGAACGTCAACCACCCGCCGTGCCGGCTTCCACGCTAATTTTAATCGTTCGGTCCCCGCGGAATATACTCCAATACACCCGCGTTCGCGTCCACCGTAACAACATACGGGGAGGAGGATTAGATCGCGGCGCGCGAAACTACGAGCGATGAAACGTCGGTGTTACAACGTGATACATGACTGGCGGCTCCCAGAGAGATTGCTCGTCGCACAATGCTCGCGCAAATGTCAGATACCGAGTTGCCAACGCGGACCAACTACCTCGACTTTTTCACGCTATCGCGTGGTTGATGGCACCGCGATTCAACGGTTCGAACCGTAACGAATTTCGAAAAGCGCTTGCAACACGCGCGATAGACAAAAGGGTCAAATCGAAATAAGTTTCAGGATTCCAAGTAAGATTGGATTAAATTCACGTGTCGTGAGATATAAATATCGGTATGAAGCAAATGTGGAAAATGGGAAAAATGCGTTGAAGAGTCGAGAATAAAAATCCTTAATCCATGGTTTATATCCGTGAAGTCTATAAATCGCAGGAATCTCTTAAATTTCACTTTGCTTTTGGTCCTAGTTTTATCGCGAAGCTTTCAAAAACCCTCCACCTTTTATCGCATCGTACATTTATTATATAGCTCTAGCGGAAAACGCTGCCCGCAGATGTATACCTATATTTTATTTTGCCCCCAACGCTCCTGGAAATCTCCACCCGGATCATCTCCGGTGAAACTGTAAATATCGTGCCCGATGTATCAAATCGCGAACTGTTCCCGATCCCGCGAAAAAAAAAAGAGGTAATTGAGAAGTATCCAGCAGCCTGCTATTTTTCGCGGTTCCGAGTGGTCGTTCAAAAAGTTCTATCCATATTTTTATGGGGCCGCCACAAGGGCAATCGCAGCTTAGTATAATCCAGATCTCCGCCACACACACATACACACGCACGCTCTGTTACGTACATACATGCCGACGTCGCTCGAGAGGAAGCTCCTGGGGGCGGATAACTGTTGCTTTAGCATTTTCACCACCGTAGGATATCTCGTAAATTCGGTGCAGCGCGTCTTGCCACGATAACATCGGGAAACCATTCTATTATACGACACACACGATATGTGTGTGTGTGTGTGTGTGTGTGTGTGCGTGTGGCTGATATGCGTCGTGTGTATGTGTGCGCGTGTACACGAATGTGTACATTCATGAAGCTGTACCTACTACATGATCCAAATATTTCTGTTAATGTTTCGTTCGATCTCGCACGTTCTATTTGACGCTGATTCGGCGCATAATAACGGATATTTAAATAAATATAGAAGTTAGAATAAATTTGAAATAATTCACAAATAATTGAAAAAATTTTATGAATCGTCCCTTCCTCTGCGAAATTTTTCTATACGATATTTTTCATTATATTAGCTTTACAGCGTTTTAAAACTGAGCGGATTTTCAGGATCTGAGATTTCCAATTTTTATACAAATCCTAAAACCATCGCGATATGCCGCCGATACTTGTTTTCCGCTGCTCCAATGCACTTGGGAGTAATTTAAAAATATCCGACATAAATCCCCGACGTCTAAAGTCGATATTCTCGACGCAACGGTTGATCCTTCGTGAGCCACGTTCGTATTTACAATCTCGATTGTTCTCCCGTTGATCTCACTGTAATCCGATTTCTTTTGATCTCAATCGTTCTACGATGTAGTTTACAAATTAAACGGTGACATAGTATATAGAATTCGTCATCTACTCTTGCCTCTTTCAGTCCCTCGTTCTCTTTATTCGACACGCGCGATCCTTTTTATTATAAATGAACGCTTTATTGCGAGCCTGCGCCCAATGGCGGCATCGAAAGCAAATTAAATGCCCGCTGATCCACGCCCGGCTTTTCCGGGAGCTTTCCCCGGATCGTAAGGAATTTTCCGCGTCTTCAACGACGAACGCGCCGACACAAATAGTTACTATTCACGCGGGGCGAATGGTCGATTAGGATTAATAGCCGACACAAGTGCGCGAGAAAGAAGCGATGTAAGAGAGTTAAACGTTCGAAATTTCCATAGTTCCACTTCCTAGTTTAATGCGATTGATATTGAATTTTCAGTGAAAAATAACAGAAATATAAAAAAAAAGGTAAAAAGTGTCTCGATATTGCCGCGAGATTAAGTAAAACTAAAGTTATTAAAAGTAAAAGTATACTGTGAAAGGAGTAATTCGATTAAAGCGTCAAGAAGCTTAGATTTCGAATATACCAGTCCCTTGCGATGATATCCTTTACGATAAAGAACGTTGAAGAACAAGAGAAGAGAAAAATTAATTTCGTTTGATTTTTGTCATAATTACTTTCTCTTGATAATTAAAATCTTAATATAATAAGACGTTGTTTCGCATTATTACAATAAGGATCTTTGTTAATTTCCTTGTAATAATTATAATTTTCGAACGATATTCACGCTTTAAGAATGTACAGTACAGTCCCTACAAAGTATATAAAATTTCGAAACGAGTTTAATATTAACATTTCAAATAAACTATATACATATGAAAGTTCTATGAATAAGATTACATTTTTACTAAATATTTTTATAATTAATTTATTTTATCTGTTATTAGAAATTAAATTATTTTTTTTACAACATTAAGAAAACTCTCTTTTTTTACGTAAGACTTTAAGTATTCAAGATAATGTATACAAAGTTTTATTGTGACTGTCCGTTTAGTTATTTTATAAATAAATAAATAAATAAATTTTGTTTATTTTACAAAACTGATCTCTGTATTGCTATGAAAGTTTACTTAAATTATCTTGAATGTTTAATGTACTTAAATTAAAAAATTCAGATGTTTTTCATTACTTCTTATTTCATTATTAATTAAATATTTTCATTAGAGCACATGTCCACTTATTGAAATAATTTTTTATCCCGATCGCCGCCAAATTTTTTCTACTACTTTCAAATGCAACATAAAATAATATGTAATTTCTCCATAATTTTCTTAATGTTTTGAGAAATGTCCTACATCCTTAATGCGCGATACGTAGCAGCAGCCATAAATTCGCCGCAATAGCGATCTACGAAATCACTCCGCCGTGTCAACAAGGGACGGCCGGAGGGTTCCTCGGGGGAGGTAGAGCCATTAACGGAATACCGAAATTCCATCGAAAACTTCGGCGCCGCTAACTCGCTCGATTATGAATGAGTTCCTCGTTTCGTCTCCCGCTGGACAAGAAGCGATGAATTTCCCGGCTCTCGCCCGCAGGAGCCGGTAACCATACGTAACATCATCCCCCACGTAGTTCCAAACTGTCGCGCGTTTCCGCGCCGCGGGACAATGATACGTTAATCCAGTCGGTACGACTGGAGAAACCAGAGAAACCGTCTCGGATTACTCGGCGCGACTCTCGAACCATTTGCAAATGCGCCCGATGTAACGAACTGCCCGCCGCGGATTTTTGCAATGCAAATACGTAACGTTGAGATTTCCGCGCGAGACGTTCTGGTTGGCGCTACGGAGTCCCTGTCTCTCTCTCTCGCCATGCCTCCCCATGAATATTCCCGGTAATTTCAATTATTTAGTCGTACTCATGACTTCCTTCGAGCAACAATGCGAAATTGTAGACCGCGAAATTTTTCCGCTCTATTAATCTGATTTTCGTCCGCTCCGATGCACGATATCGTGAGAAAACATAATTACATTATTACAGAGCGCGATTCGAGGAAGAAAATCACGTAATTTTCCAAGTTGAAAGACTTGTGCATGTTTATTTTTTGAAAGTATTGTACTTTCTTGGCATTATAAAATATATTATAGCTATCACATATGTGAAAATTATTCATACAAAAGGTATCACACGCGATTTTAATGATACATGATAGATTATACGCTACATCAATTGCATTTTTTTTGCATTTTTTCTGACAATAAAAATTGTATGAATCTTCTCATCTTTTCAATTTCGCAAAATATGAGCGGCACGCTGTTCGTTATGCACAATTCATTCGTTTCATTGACCAATAATTGTTCGTCGCACGCATTGTTCAAATTACGCTGAATAATTCAGAGGGAATTTTTTAAATTAACGATATATCACGACACTGTATCATAACTAAAAATTGCACATTTGTGTCTGGATGGACGCACGTAGTTTTTATATGACAGGCAAACTTTTATATTTGCAAAGATCACAGAGAATTACGAGCGAGTTTTAGAAAAACCTGACGTGATCTGTATTTTTTTATGATCGTTATACAAGCAACAAAAAGTTCTCTTTTTTTTAACAACGGTGCGTTTCAGTGTGACATTAAAGCAACGTATGCTCTAGACAGACCGCGAAATACATGTTGACGAGCACGTGCATCTTTTCGAGATATTCTGGCTAACACTTCTTGAAGCAGTAGTAAAATAAGAAATGAACACAAACGAATTTAAAGAGTTTCTTTAAAGACTAACAAATATTTAAACCGGCTGCGCACGTAAACGTAGAAAATGGAACTTTATTTCGAATTAACTCGACGATAAAACCACAATGCATTTGCGTGCAACCATAAATTTTATTTCCTTTTTTTGCACGCCACCGGCGACGTCAACGACAACGGTCGCATTAAAAGCAAAGGCGATTTCGTCGCGAAAATTAATTTAGCATTCGTCGCGATGTTTCTGGAAGCAGAAGTTATGTCGAGAAAATCCGCAATGCTCTCTAATTTTAATTACCACTATAAGCGTCGGCAACGGTCAGTTCTTCAGAGCGCAATGAAACTCGCTGCTTCCACTTTCAAATAAAAATTAAAAACCCCAAGTTTCATATTTATTATTAATAAAACTTATCCGGTGTATTGTAACTCAGTGTACTAACTCTTGTATCTATCTTTATTTTTACTCATTTTCTCGTGCATAAAAAAAGTTAGTCTTCTAAAATGACAGTTATTTTCGCAAGGTGAAACATAACGTCTACATCAGCATGACGTGCGGACCAAAGGATATTTAATTGCCACGACTGTTTAATATCGTGTCATTAAATGAGCGAGAAGTCATGCGATACAGATGCGCTCAACCTGCCCGTGCACCGCTGTAATAACTCGACGGGCTAACGAACCGGCACTAACACAGATCTAAAAAGCGCCGCTGAACTTCGTTGCCTTCATTGCCTTCGAGGGAGTAAAAGTTCTACTCGTGGTCCGTGGAGAAAAATATAAAATGGACCGGAGGCGGAAGAAGCGAAGGGTTGAGAATGAAGAGGAAAGAGCCGGCGGCGAATTCGTCTCCTGACGCACCTGAGACGCTGCCCGATCTAGTGAATTTTAGAGTGAATCGCGGCGACTTAAGGGAATATACCGTAAAAAAAAAAATGGCACTGCTATAGATATACATTACCGTTTATCCTTGATGTCTGTCACGCAAAAAACTAATGGAGTGCGATTGATTCAGATAGCCGAAAAGTCAAACGTTAAAACTTTTACTTTTGTTCTGAAAACCTGCTATGTGATATATTTTAATAACAATTTGTAAAAAAAATGTTTTATAGATGTATTTTTAATAGATATTAAAAAACAATTGTAAATTATTATACATGACTCGAAATATAATTATAAAATATTTATTGAAGATTTTATTTCGTTTTAACGCAATTTTGAAAACGAATTACTATCTTACTAATTTCATCTCACGCTTCTTAAAAATGTATATCCATACGTAATATTGACTGATAATTATAACTCCACATTTCCATAATATCTCGTTACATAATGCCCCCTGATTATTCTCTTCGTTAGAGCACAATGTAACAAAAAATTTATTTCTACTATAATAATAGTAGAAAAAAATCAATCCCGGATCGGTCAATTACATTTACCTCGCATGAGCTGATACATATATTTTTCGATACGAGAATTTTGCGGGAGAATGCCTGAACTACGAACAGTACATCCGTAAAACTTGAAGTAGGATTTGTGCCAGCTGATTATGCCAACGGAATTATATCTCCTCGTCGCCAGCAGCGGCTTTTTAAATTCAGATCGCAAACTTCGACACGACACGAGCGGCGGTCCGTCAGCTGGAACTCGCTTTTTATTCTCATTGGTTACTGTACCATTATTTGTCAAAGCAACTGCCCGAGGAAGAGCGATATTAATATCATATGAATAATAATTACGTGATGACGAGCTTCTAGAGATTAAATTTTTCATCGTAACGGCGCATCGTAAAAATGGACATAACGGAATAAATTATGATGTGATGTTTATATAGTCTTTTAATTACACATCAACAGATGAGAGATTTAACATGAGCCGCTATCTAATTAAGGAGCGATTATCGTATAGCCTTTTAATTGCACATCAGCAGACGAGACGTTTAACATGAGCTGCAATCTAATTAAGAAACGATTAATTAATAACCTCTCTATTAACGCAACTGCAAATTTCCGCACATGTGCCTTGAGATACCTTGGAAAATCCTTAGAAAGCGTTGGCTAAAGCAAATTCGATTTCCTAGCTTGCTCGTTAATTATCGCTAATTAATATACGTATGTGATGCTACAGCACGATGAAAACTTTTAACAGAGCAAAGCAGTTTCGTCTAACGCGGCAAGATGTTCCTCTCAGTCAATTGACATCTGTTCAACGTTCAAAGGCCGTTTGACGGCACACGCGAATAAAATTCATTGATTTGAGGAGTTCAAATCTTATAAAGATTTCGAGCTTATTTTATTTGACGAGATGTTTAGCTTCCGGGAAGAAGATGTCTACGAAGGTACTCAACTTCGAGTGGCAAACGCGCATAATGTGCAACAGCGTCTTCCACTTCTTCGTCCAACTTCCGTTCGCGCGCACTTTGTATGCGTCACAACGACTTCGATATATATCGAGAAAAAGATAGACATACCAACGGCGAGGCGTGACGAGAGCGTAAAGCATCGCGATCTTATCACATGCGCGAATGCGTATAACACGTCTCTTCGACGATCTCTTTTTTAAATTTTCTTTCGAAAGTCGATGCAGCGAGCGGAGTACATACATATAGTTTTACGTTACAAACCTTTGCAATTCGACCCAAGCGATTAGCGAAACGATGAGGAGGCCGTATTGCAAAAATAATCACGAGAAACGGGAATGTATGAACGTTGTGAGAAAATATATGTCGCGTGTTCCTTCAAAACTGAACAATAAATTTGATATGTAATCAGAAAGATACACAGAAAAAATAGTATCAAATCAACAGTTCATTGTTTCATAAATAAGCAAGAATATAAAGTCTCCTTGGAAGTATTTATAATCTCAAAGAGACATAATTTGCTAACATAAAGAAATTTTGTTTCTTCATGTAAGCAAATTATGTTTGATCAAGATTATCAAATTCTTCCAAAAAGATTTTCTTGCTTAAGAAGAGTTTCTTGCTTATATATGAAACAATGAATTGTTGATTTGATACTCATTTTTTGTTCAGTGTAGAAACTGTACACTCTTGCTCTAGCGCAAATTAGTACAATGATAAGAAAGTTTTGAGATGCTATGCTAATTTAGATGCAGTTCTGTCTGACTATTCTAATACGATTTTGTCATGAAATATTATATTCTTTTTACTTACACGTCAGAGTTCAGCTAACTTATATTTCTATTTAGAGAACGCTTTTACTTTTCGAAAGTACACAATAAAATAGAGAGGAAAATGTCAAAGCGCACTCTCAATGTTTCCGTGAACAGGTAGCGTTCTGCTCTCGTCGGATTTGAAAAACATCATCAAAATTTTTAATTAAATCAGCTACGTCTGGAAACACGGCGCCGCAATATTTAATATTTAATTAAAATCAAATTCGTCCGCTGTTTATCCGCGAGAAAATTTTAACGGATATTATGCGATACATACACACGCACAATCCCTTCCCCAATAAAGCCTCTTTCATAAAACTTTTCGTTGCACTTCCGAATGTTTCGCGGGATCGATAGTGCTCGTCGTATTTACGATTGCGACTCGTAAACCTTGTTTTTCATCGTCACGAACTGCGGACTGTCGGCACCGGCGCGCCAAGTGAATAAGAGGCGCAAACTCGCGGCGAGAAAGTTTATCCTTTTATCCAAAGTTCCGTCATTCGTTAATGGTCTCCGCGGGATCATATTGAAACCAGAAACGCCGTCGACCCGGAAAATCGGTCGCGATCAGACCTTTGTCGGGAGAAAAGCATCGAACAACCGGCCGCCGCGATTAACCGGCTGGAAATCGCCTTCCGGAAAAATGGAAAAATCCACGGTAAACTTTTCCGCGTAGACTAATCTCATTCCTAATTGAATTTCTTTGGACTCCTGTCTGGGAGATACGCAGAGAGAAGTCTCGATAGTTATAGATTTTCGCGGCGAAAGAAAAGACAGCGTCCGCGAAAAGAAATCGATATTCGAAAGGAGGGAGGAAATAGAAGATAGTTGCATAGGAAAAGAAAAAAACCCTGGCGTGAGAAGATTCCATTCGCGTCCGTCTACAAGGTGAACTTTGGCGATTTAAATTCCACCTGGTTGGATTGCTCTGATAGTAACTTCCTTTCGGTATTAAATCCTCTCGGTATTCGATATCTACTTCCAGTTAAACTCTGATTTCGGAAAACGTGTTAAAGAAACAGTCGATTTTAAATTACTTGTAATTTAATATTTCCTATCTGTTAACAATCTGATTTACGAATGCTTACTGATAATGTTCCGTTATCCGTCGATCCTATTAAAGGGGAGAGTTGTCAAATGCATACCACTTGATTTTTATTATATTTCGCGTGCTTATAAAATATTTAGCGCTGTTCAGGATGCAAAGCAAAGTTCGAAATTGTAGTTTGATGTTTCAATTATCTATTATTACATGTTAAACCTTTCAGTAATAACAAATTAATTTGTTATAAGCTTTTCTATAACATGCTGTGAAAGGTGTAATTCAAAAACCGATTGCGTACCTGTGGTCTCTTAAATTTTATCATCTTGGAAAATATCGAATTTGTGAATTAAATTAAAAATATAAGGAACCATTAACTAACATTTATTTTATTAATAATTTAGCGAAAAAGCGGTCAAATATTCAATAATTAATAAATAACAATAATGAAAAGATAAGAATACTGAAATAAAACTGACTTGAATTTATTTTCGTAATTGACATAGTTTTAGTTATAAGAATTACTAGTTTTATCACTTATCAATCTTACATTACAGTATCATTTCTTTACAGTAAATTTTGTGATGATACGAATTAGAAAACTTGATACAATTTATAAAAATATCAATTTAATTTATATAATAATTTTAGATATACAACGAATGTAAAATATTCTACAAGTCTTCTATTATAAAAATGTAACAATTCAAAATAAAACTGTATAATTACGTTATCAACTATATAAGTTGATGAAAAATTTACATCAGATGTACCTGATTTTCTAAAATGCTGGTAGCATGCAGAAAACAAAATAAAACTTGTTAAATTTTTGTCTGTTATTAATTTTTTATTAATTTTTTTATTTTTGTTGTTAAATGTTGTTTATATGACGTAAAAATGTAAAATATTGAATAGGTACGCATTCAGGAACTTTACCCTACATGTCAAATTTTAAAAGATGTCGCGAGAACATCTTTCTTTCATGATAAGACGTGAAACCGACTTGAATTGATATCAAGAGTCCGCATTTATAAGTGTTACATATACGCCTGACGTGTAAAAATTAACCGAAAACACCGAGTATTGCTCTCAAGCTTGCAATGTACGAGCTGTCAGTCGTAAAAGTATATCGCAATTTCGAAAGTATAGCGCTCGTACAATCTACGCGCGGTCGAGGGCGTAGATCGAAAAATGTCGAAAAGTCGAAACGCCGAGCGCTCCAACGGTAACGATTTCGGTGGCACTCGTGTCAAATGTTCTGGCAGCTGTTCGACCAAAGCGTTTCGCTATTGGCAAACGATAATCACGTTTCACGAGCAGTCACGCGCGATATATTCATTCCCCGCGTTGCGTTTTGAGATTACTCGATTTCACCATTGCGCGAGAGGGCTCGTCGTCCGCTTTCGTAATTTTCTCGCGTTTATAACACAAAATCCAAATCCGAGTAGCACGAGAATTCTATCGGCCTTTTTCCGAAAGGGAATGCACGAATTAAAACTGTAATTTCGTGTAATTTCTACAATAACGAGTTTTGCGAAATTATTAAAATCCGAATGGAACCATAGAAAGATATAATCTCAATTTTAATTTAATAACGGGGATGTGAAGAGACTTTTTCACGAATAAAAAATAAGTATGAGTCTCAAAAAAATTCTCTGTATGAATACAGTTGTTAACAAGAAATAATTTTAGCGTTCTTTAATCCGAAAAATGTAATTTAAAAATGCAGGAAATGTAGAGGTGCGTAGTACCTCTACAGTGTGCGTTAAAGTGAAGTAAAAAATTATCATTCATATATTTTTCTGACTACGAACCAGCCTCAATATCTAGAAGCTAATTTTCGTTTTCACGCGTGACTTTATGGCCGCCGCTAAAAGTTCGAGTACGTTTAACGGCCGACAAACGACAATTACAGTCTGCGTCCGACCGAAATGTTCGATCTCGTGTGAATTTGCACATACGCGCGGCGTGGCAGTGGGAAAAAATCAAAAAAAATAAAAATACAGCAAAACTCGCATTGCTGTGGGAATGGAGTAGCGATAAAAATCATTAACCTGACAACACAGAGATTCGTGCTTGGAATTCGAATTAGCGCGACAAAATCGTGATGTTCATCGAAAAGCATTAAGAGATAAAAACGATATGCTTTTACTACATTCGTATAAAAAAAAATGATAATAAAAATATAACGAGATAAGAAACGAACGAATCAGTCGATTGTACCAAAGCTGATTTTGGTACATTAACATTCGACACGATTAAAATTGATCGAATCTCCAGATTTAATCGTTTTCAGATTACTGACTGAAAATTGCCAGTTTCCGAATCTTCGTTTCTAATTTTCTTCGAATTTGGGAATTCTAGAAACAGGGATGCAGTCTAGTACAAAGCGTGCGTCTCTCCCTCTTGCGGAACTCGCGCGTTACGATCGACCACGTGCGAGATGAGCAATCTCGCGTTCCGAGATTGCTCGATTATTTAACTAGCGAGACAAAGGAAGGGTGCCGGCACACCGCCGATTCGAACCCAATCGTGGCGCGACCGCTGGAGATTAACCAATTTCGAGGCCGGTGCGTGAATTCGGTGCGGTGCGAGGGATCCGGCGCTGTCTGTGGCACGCGGAAAATTACAAATTATCACAGGAATTGTCATGGGAATATTAATCGACGTGTTTGCTCCAATTTACGCTTTGCACGAGTTTCACGAAGAGTGATCACACACATAAATACGAACGAATGGGATTCATTAAAAACAATGAACTATGTTCTTAAATGATAAGACACTTTAAAATACAAAACTGGTTGTATATTAAAATAAACAAGAGAACTCTCTCAAAAGCAGCGATATAATTTTTTTTATTATTAGAAAATTCAAATTATTTACTCGGTGTTATGCCTCAAGTGACAGAAAAATTTTTTTAGAAATCTGTATAAGTATTTTATTATATGTACACTGTTTATAAATGAAAATATAGCAAATTAATTATTTTGCAAATATAATTCGATGTAAAAATAGAGAGATACACAGAAATAAAGATTTTGCTGAAATCTGTAAAAATATGATTCTGCAGAGCTGAAGAAAATAATTATGTTGAATTATTAAAATAATTATATCGAACATTCGAGCTAATTATTAGAATATCAAAATTTTTTGCAACAAAAAATTTTTATCATTATGCTTGAGCACCCTACACAATTATTTGGATAATCCAGCATAATTATTTTTTTCAGCTCTGCAGATCGAGTCAAATTTTTATATATGTCAGCAAACGCATTCTTTCCGCGTATGTTTGCGCATATTAATAACGTTTTACCATTGAATGTCTGTCCAAAGCGTTTGAGTACATGTGAACGTCTGAGTATGAAATATTTTGCATTTGAATTTTTCCACGCTACCATGATCACGTTTACCTATCGAGCTAAATCAAACACACGAACAATGTAAATCTAAATGCAATTGCGAAAAACAAAAATAACAAATATTCGGTGTTTCGGTATTCCAGATTGCTTGAAACACGCACAGCGACTATAGCAGCAGCTACTACGAAAGAACGTAATTAACTCTGTCATCGCTCGAACGCAATCTCGCGTAGCAACCATATCGATCGCTGCCGCGATGAAATTATTGAAGACCGCGTGACGAATCCGCGAATCGCGTGCGCAAATATAGACTAGTTATAAAAACAGATCTCCATTGGAATTCTCACGTGATTTCCGGTATAATATCAATTTAACGCCATTTTTATCATTAAAGTCATTGATTTAAAAAAGTAATTAATTTAATAAAAAGATAAAGAGTGCAAAAAGAATTAGTAAATTTTGATTTCTAAGATCAATCGATATAAAACAAATTTTACACCAAATTTCAACTTTGCTATCGGGAATATACAGATGCCTGTACGATACCGTAATCACATTGACTCGTGCTTACTCAAAATACACGAGTACTGAGATACGAATATGTGATACGGCAGACCAAGTAGCGTCCAATCGTAAATATTAGGAATGCATTTCATGTTAGCTTGATTCAATTACCTCGTTGAATGCTGTTTACGGCCACGTGACGTCGGCTACGATATCACGCATAAGGTTTCTCTGATGCACGTGAGCACAAGTAATTAATCGATGAGTATTAATAGGCTATTATGAAATTACTGTCATCAATCAGAGACGTGACTTGCAAGTAATATTAAATACAAAAGCAGCTAATGTATAAATGTATAAAGGACATTTCGATAAAATTATGTGAATTATTTAAAAAATTATAACACATTCTTTGTTGCACTTGAATTTTATGAATATGATAATTTTAAAAAAATCTATTATTATTAAGACTCCTATATAAAATCATTTATATAGAATCAATTCAGAAAATTACTGCCAAAATCACACACACCAAAGTAATTTTAAACTCTAAAATTCTTTAAAATTCTTTAAAGAAAATTCTTAATTATTATTTAACAATAATTTTTTGGGGTCTTAATAATCTTTTTATAACAATTTTTATTCTATGTGCGTAAAATTTGTCATAATTATCGTAAATGTTTTTCTTTTAACAAAAAAAAATAAATTTCTTGTTAATAAATTCGAAACTTGTATAAACTATTAATTTATTTTAAAATATTGCGAATTTAATTCAATATATTAATGAACAAATAGTATATATTAATGTATTTAGTGATCGTGTGACAAATGCGTTTGACTAGAACAAATATTTCAATTGCCTATTAAAACTTTTCGTGTAATTCTAATGAAAATGTTCATTCAACTATCTTCAAAGGAAGGTTTCAGTTAATATTTACTGATGTATCCAAATTGCGTTTGCTTCAGGTTGTTTAGTTCTGTCCACTGCGCAATCGTTTCCCTAATTTAGGAAACCAACAATCTAAATATGGCACATGAGGGAAACCCCTTTGTGAGAGAAAGGAAATTCTCTGACGAGCATGTGCATCTAATGTCGCAAAAGTTAATTAATATTGAAAGATTGAATTAGGAAGATGTTAAACGTTATATATTAAATTAATATTTTGTTAATACTGGTAAAGAATTTTACTTCAAAAATTTATTAATCAAAAGTATACAATTAGTCATAAACAAACGAACTACTGAATAATGTATATAATAATTTATCAACTGTTTATAAAAAGTCTCGAATAAAATTTAAGTTTAAGAATTAATTGCAATTGTAATGTTAAAAATATTGCAAATTGATTTATATCTGTTCCACTTCAGCTTTTAAAACTTCAAGTGTTTAATTGTTCAGGTGCACTTAAGTCCATTGGCGATATTAACATGAGTATTTCTCGTTCCCTTCGGGCCAAGCGATATTTCGCGAATGCTTTTACCGCAAAAACCGCGAAAGGCGCAAGGAGATATTTCTCGTAAGACTCGCCGACTTTTAACAAATTCGCGCCATTACGACCATCTGCGAGACGTGCAAATATCGTCCTTTACTGTTCTGTCCGCGCAGAGTGCATTTCTTTCTCTCAAGAGTCTACGATTTATAATTTTAAAGATAAGAATAATTGCCAGATTTCTCGAAATATCGAGTGGAGAATGAAAGCGCTTATGTCTCGCAAATTTCTTATTGTTAGTATTTGTTCTTCCAGAGATAGAGAATAATTATACATGATTATATTTGTATTATTAAGAATTTAAACATTATTGGAGTCTTCTATCGGCGCAAGTTTGAAATAGATTCGAGATAAATGTAAAATTACGTACGAAAACATAACTCGAGTACATAATAAAATAATGGAGATAACATTTAATCTTAAAATCAATTCTACAATAACCCAGAACAAGAGACCCAATTAAACAACTTAAGAGATTAATCCACTTGAATTTTGTCTGCATCTAAAATTAAATGAGCTATTGAGTAGTAACTTCGAATAAATTTTAACATAATTACAATATATATTTTCGAAAATAACATCCGACTAAATCTTTTTTTTTTTTCTCTTCATAATGGAAACTCTATCGATCTATGAAAAACCGAGGAAAGTAAACAGCCGGACGCGGCTCGGTGCAAAAAGTAATCTGGAATCTCCGTTCGACGAAGATCGTCGACTGACGAGCGAAAAACCGACGATGGATATGAGGGTGCAGAGAGTGCATATAAGAATTCCGGAAGCGTTCCTCCGCCCGCCATCGCCTTCCACCAATCGCAACGCTGAGGAAACGCGTCAGAAAACATGCCGGAAACTCGGTCGGCGCTTTTTGCGGTCGTTCGTGAGATTCGCGAGTCGCGAGAAAAATCGCGGCGGCAAATATCGGATTGGAAGCGATAGATTCATGATTCCATATGACGGCACACACGTCGTTTTCGTTCTCGTGCACGTAAATTTATAATTCCGAGATTTTTGCATCAGTTTTTAAGTCACATTTGCGGAAGACACGATTCCAGGAGTATTTTCTACCCCAAACTTCAAATAAAGCCTCGTAGCCCGACTTGACGACCACGACTGGATAATTCATCAAACTGTTATTAAAGTTCCATCGAAATTTTAAGGAAGAGAAAGAGGAAACAACAAACTTTTTAAATCTGTGTCAACACTGTTTAAAATAAACTCAAATGCCCGTAAAATTATTCGAATAAAATTTGAATAACTTCATTAATGTATATTAAATATATATTAAATATTGTAATTTAATTGTCATTTATTATAATTAATATCCAATTTAAAATAATACATATGAAATTATAACATTGGAGAATTCGCGAAATAGTCTCATATTAACAAAATTTAAAAATTCACAAAATATCTTTTTAGTGGCTGTACTATGCATGAATTTTACTGCAGAGTTCAATCGTTATAGACGATAAAATAATAATTGAACTGTAATGTCTGTAACTACTTATCTTACTTAGCTCGTCCATAAAGAGATTGCAAATCTATGTTATATTCGAGCGATAAAAGCGTAAAAATTACATAATCCCGTGCTATTTTCGCGCAAAATTGTACCACTATGAACACGACTAAATCGCCAAGAATACTTAATAAAGTAATAATCCCCGTGAGTTACGTCCGCAATTAATTGTCTCCAATTATCTCGCTGGTAAAGCAAAATGTTACGTAAAACAGATCCGGCTTTGCATCCCGTTTTCAAAATTGCGGCGCCACGTTACTCCTGGTAACGCCCCGGTCCAAAAAGTACGATGTAATCCGCAGAGTACGGTGCAGCGCTTTTAACAAATGTACCACTCGCCGAAGAATCCGTGTACAGACTAAACGACCGGCTTAACGGACCTTTGGAGAGTGCACCGGCTTATTCAAGGATTCGACGTTAAGCCGATTCGAAGATTCGAAATCCCACCTCCGCCTCGACTCGATGATCTAATTTCAAAAGCCAGGCCCTTTGTGTTCCACGTGCACGCGCTCGCGCGTCGCATGTGTGCGCGGGGACGATAAATCCGCGCCTGAGTTTACCGTCGATTGTAAACGTCCGGCAAAACGACGACCCTAATCGTTACGTACGGCGAAGGCGAGTCCGCCGTGTTGAAAGTGCTCGTCGAAAGATTACGAGACTATCCGGTTAAGTCGTTATTATTATCGAGAAAAATGTGCCACGGTTCGTGCAAGGCGCAAATTCTCATCGAATTTATCGATTGCGCCAATTTATGGGAATGAGATCCATATTTTCTCATGTCCTGCACTTATCGAACATAAATTAAAGCGGGCTGCAAAATTCATTGATTAATTAGGGATTCGCATTTGCCGAATTCTTTTCGGTTTTTTTACAAGAAGCGTTTTAATGCTTTGTAATGAATGTCGTATTCTTACTTCCTGCATCGATCGAAGATTATGCAAATGTTAAATGCCACAATTTATCTTCGTTTTCATATACGAAGCTTCAAGCATATTGCGCTATATCGCAGTCTTCTCATCAATTTAGATTCTACTATCTCGTAAGAGTCATTAATTTGGTCTAACGAGCTGTGATTAATGGGAGTGCGTAATAATTGTTAGTTCGCTACATCTAGTAAAAGCATTGCCTTAGGTAACACGATAAACTTACGAAGTAATATAAACTGAATTACACAACAAACATATATTGTGCATCAATATAAGTCCATTTGTCACTATTTTATAATACAACTGCCAGCTAAAAGGATTTCCGAAAGCAGACAATTATTAAATTATCCGTATCAATCAAACTATTACGTCATTTAAAAAATGTTTTATTAATATATTAATCAATTTTACTATTGTCACGAGATTCAAATAAAATTTATTTTATCGATTTTCCGATTTTCCTGCTTAATTTATTGATAATTTACTTAATAATACGGGCAATATTTTTTTAAACATAAAATGCATATTTATTGACAGCGAGTCATTCAGAACTTTAATGATCGTTTTATGTAAGTTTCTTTCGGGACAGTCGTATAAATAGTCTGGCTTCTTGGTGAAGCGCATGCATTACTCTTCCCCGGCCTTCGCTTTAGCATTCAACGCGCTGCATTTTTCGACTTTCTTACGAGTCCCAGCCCGCCATTCTTCCGCCCGTTGTGCCTTCCCGCCCTTCCAACGTATCTACTCTGTTGTCCCCAGACAGTGAAAAAAAGCACCTCTCTCCTGTATCTACAGTCAGCCAAAGTTTTGCCTCGTCCCTTATCTGCTGCTTACGGGCCATCGCGTTTCTGCACCCTGTGAGATCCTCTCCACGTCGCGTCGCCTCTGTCACCCGCTTCGCCGCTTCACACGCGCGCACGCACGCACGCACGCACACGCATGCACGTGACGGAAGAACGCGGAAATTGCGATTTCGTCACCCACGATGAACAACGACGGCGTTGGTTTTCTCGTTTATCCGAGAAAAGCTGTATTCGTTCGCTTCATCGAGTACACTCCGGGATTTATGGTATAATACAAGTGAAGATACCGTTGTGTATAGGTGCGCTTATCGGCAAAAGTAAAGCTTGTCAATGTGAATCCCGTGAAAAATTTTGCCTGGTACAATTGCATTCTACAACAATCGAAAAAAAATACTATTTCACACTAATACACAGAGAAAAAATTGTAGTGGTGACAACTATAAGGGGGCAATCATACAAATTTTGTTAATATAATTATAATATATAGTTAAGTGAACTATATTGTAGTTATTGCAACTAAGTTTATGGTTAAGAGAACTAATAAAAAATAGTTGTAGTATACTATATAATAAAGTAATTACAACTATTTTTTATTAGTTTTCTTAACCATAAACTTAGTTGCAATAACTATAGTTCACTTAACTATATATTATAATTATATTAACAAAATTTGTATGGTTGTCCCCTTATAGTTGTCATCACTACAATTTTTTCTCTCAGTTTAATACGTTAAATCTGCTTAACACAAAAATAATGCGAATTTAGGATTGTCACGCGATAATTTAAAATGTTTAGAATTATTTTCTTTTCTTTCTAAATAATTGAGTTCTACTTTCCTTACATAAAAATGCTGTATGTTGCGTATCAATATTCTAATTCAATGTTTTATTAATAATTTATTAATTAATACTAAAAAGAATGATTGATATAAATTTCATCTGTATATTATCATAATTAAAATAATTATCATAACTAAATATTGGATGCGAAAAGAGATCATTTAATTTTACGAATACTGTTTTGTGGAAGCTTCGACTACCTCTCCCTGTCTTCTTCCATCTTAAATCGATCCTGCTCTGTATTCTCGATCGGTGTCGGCGTCACGTATAGACTAAGAAATAGGCGATCGCGAACGGAATAATCGGAATAATTCGAAGTACGGTTATGTAAAATTCGCTGAGTTGGTGTCAAAGTGGAAATTCCATTAAACATTGTACTGTATTTCTTCAGAATAATAATTTCGATGGAAACATTCTTTTCATATCCTTCAAGAGATATATAATAAAAGTATCCGATTACTTTATTATTAAAGTATCAATAAGTTTTAATAAGTTACGGATCAATATGAAAAAAATGTGTTTGTGTATGTGCAGAAAGATGAAATTATTTTATGATTATCTTCAAGAAGAATTTAAAAGAGTTTTATTTTGAAAACCAGCTTTTCGAAATGCACATCAATGATTCAATGCGAAATGTTTCTGGTTGAAAATCTACCTCGAAAGTTCTGTAGAATTTTTGGGCAATCCAAATAATCTCTGGTTTTAATCTGTTAGTATCAGTTGAAAGCCATTGAGCGAAAACAGTTGTGCAGTCTATACATGATAGTACCGGCAACGAGGAAAGTAATCCTAGTAATTTCGGCGGTCAATGATCAGACAGCGTTGAACGACCTGGAAGAGGCTTGCAATAAGCAAACAATGCATACGCACATACGGCGCTTTCAGAGAGTTCGAATGTTCTGGTCAGAGCCACTGAGCGGGGCAGTTTAACGTGCGGTTAATTATGCGCAATTAATTTGTTGCTTGGCCTTTTAATCGAATTTTCTCTCGTATTCACCTGTGCACCGGTCTATGTGCTCGATTGTGCAAACCGCGAGTCTAACGAGCGTCTCAATGAATGAAATTCCGTTTGTACGTCCAGTTTAAATCACGTATTCACGTTCAGTAATATATGTAATAGTAATAGTTGTTATATTTGTTACACAGAATCCACAGATTCCATGTATACGAAGAAAATATATTATGATTTCTCTAATATCGAGAAAAATATTACGCAATGCCTATAAATTTACCGGGATTCGTTACATGTTATCAATGTAATATATAAAGATAAAAGAGGTTATAATGCAAATTCCTCATCTTATTAATTCTTTTTTCCAAGCGGATAAGATACGAAAGCTCCTTAGTCGCGAAATATGCTCATCCACGCCATTCAAATTATCTTCTGCACAGATTTTCTAAATGCGAAAGCTTTCGCAAACCACGGCTTAATCGCATTAAAGATACTTTCTATAAGTATATTAACAAAAAAATGGCTTTAAAAATTTGCTTTATGGACTGAAAAGCTGGATAAATGAGGAAAAAATAATATAGTTTGTTTAGGGAGCTTCGATCAAAAAGTCCGCAATGATTACTAAATAATTGTGATTATTAGATAACTCATTTACACTTACAATCGTGATCGAGAGACGTTTGTGATCCAAATCTTCTTTCTTCTGATAACGAAGATGAGAAAAAACACGCGTGATAATCACTTTTCACAGAAATTTCAACCACGAATACTCAGTTGATTTATAATAATTTTTTTAGATGCGACTGATCGAGATAACAAACATATCAATTTGAAAATTAAACTTTCAAATTAATTATAATTGGATATTTTCTAATACTATGTAATAACAGATATAAAAGAAATTGTGTAATCATACATTAGGAAATAATTAATGAAATTGGTTAGTAAAATTTTAATTATATCATTTTTAATGATAATATAAATTTTAATTATCTCGTATTATTCATTATATCCTGTTTCTTTTAAAGCAAAAATTTATTTTTTAGAGCGTAATTATATAATTCGGTAATAATAAATCTTGTTTTAATTGTATATCATTTTAACAACTTCATGACTTTCTAAAACATAATTAAATAAAATTCTCAAAACAGAGAGAAAGAGAATATTTAATTATATAGCTTTCTAATTTAACAATTAACTGTTTCTTTGAATTTGCAACAAAAATCAACGTATTAGAGTTCTTTTATTAATCAAAGTATTACGATTCTTTAATTAATCGTTTCCATTATAGGGTGATCATATCATGGATTACAAATGAAATTGGATCGCGAACTTTGTGGTGCATCATTAATGGGATAACTTCCACTCTCGAAGGATATCTAGTTAGTTTAGATCGGACTTCGACAGTGTTCAACCATGATCGCAATTAATGCGACAAGTGATACGAAGTCGTATTATACGAATTCTCGTATGACAATTGTATTTACTGACACTTATCTGATTATTAAATTCATTATATAAATTATTTCCGCGCGCAATAAAATATTTTCAAGTGCAATATAGCGTATTGACTTACTCACATACACACATCAATTATTCTTTTACTCTTAAAATTCTTTTGCTTCTGAAAATTTTCGAGAAAGACATTTGTAACATTTAGCGAGATTAAAAATAATCCTATCAAAATTACGATGAAGATTTTTAATTGAATTTTCGCGAACTTTGAACTTTTCCTTTCCACGCTTTACTAAATTGGCCGGCGATTCATAAAATATTGATCGCCCAGACTTAACGCGCCATTAGAGTTCTTAACTCGCAATTAATTTCCTCTAAACATCGCCGGCCAATCACAAACTTTCCTCACGTCGTTATATGACTAACTTCAGAGAACCACGCAATCTTCGCAAGAGTTACCTAACGCTCAACAAGGATCATCATCGACGAATAGATAATTATTCTGCCAAGTCGCGCTGCAGCTAGCGTTCATCGTCCGTGGAATAATCTCGCGCGACAATAATCATTTCCTCCCGTCAATTAATCGTTATATCTGCGACTTGTTGATCCCTCCCTCTTAATCTCGCAATGACTTTACAGTTCCACGAGAGTTTCGACACGCATTGTCGATCAAACTGCACTTGTTGATCGATCAATCTGTACGAATCTAATTTCCGATTTGTCAACGATTTTAATACCTTTCACTTCGAAGTAATAGTTTGTAAATCACAAATTTGTATATTATTAATAAATTTTTATATTTGTTTATCGCGCTATTTTATTTCAAGTAACTTTCCATCATTTCTTTATTGTAAAAAATGATATTTTAACTAGTAACATTAAGCTTCGCGATAACCATTGTCTAACGATATAAAAGTTTGATACACAATTTAATAAAATTATTTACGAACGTTCAAAAAAATTCAATATATTGCAAACAATGTCACGATAATTTATTGATAAATCTTATATGTATCCATTCCCTTTTTGCTTGTCACAAATAATTCAATGAGAAGCGTCATAAAAATTCAAATAAATTTCCAAATTCAGGCAACGTGGTACCACCAACTTTCATCCCTAATTTATTCTCTCGATCGTCGCATCTTCCCACCCTTTAATCCTCCTGCCTTGACACTTTTCAAAGATACTCTCGCTCTCAAATTACGCGCCGTTGTTCGTTCGCCAATTAACCGATCGCGTTACCTCCACGATCCCGTTTCACCCCCGACACGACACTGCCGCGAATTTTCTCTCTCTCTCTCTCTCTATTACGCTCTCTCTCTTATCAAATTCAGCTTATCACCGGCACTTGTTAACTCTCAACAAAGTTCTCTCGATCCTCAAATGCCCGCAAGTGCTGAATAGAGTTGAAGTATGGAACTCGCGCGAGAATCTCGAGGTAAAATTTCGATCGCGTGTCTGACGACGCCGATCACGTCGGTCTAAGTAAGGAAAGAGAGAAAGAGAGAACGCGGGGAGGGAGGATTCGTGGGATCGACGTCGCGTTGTACGTGGTCAGTTCGGCGTCGTGGAGCGCACTGAGAGAGTGTAACAGCCCCGC
>QKQZ01002041.1:0-10294 GCA_003595255.1 Solenopsis fugax | reverse complement strand
ATCGAGTTGGGACGCGCCTCGCTCGGCGGCACGACGTCGCTGTTATTGGAGAACGTAAAATAGCCTATTTCGTCGATCGATGTCAATAAATTTTCGAGATATCGATATTTCGGTTTTTGCAGCGATTTCGAGTAGACGTACACGTTCTCGAAACGTACGCCGTGAGGACTCTCGAGCAGGCTTATGAGAACATTGGTTTTGCCACAATTCGACGGACCGCAAATGATGGCGCGTATAGTACTCGGTAGCATTTCGCCGTGCTTCCGCTACTGCGCGCTATCCCCCATCACACGCAATTTCTCGTCGCAGTTCGTAACGCGTATCGTCAGCGATTTCATGTTTTTACATATCGCACGAACTTCATGTTTTTACACTAAACTCGATGACATGTCGAGCGTCTATTTATAGGCGCGCGGAATCGCGAGTCGCTCAGTAGCAAAAATGTATCTCGCGCTATCACATCCCTCCGATATTCTGGACTTGAGCGCAGAGCAGTTGCAATATATACCGAAAGTCGTACTGTTACACTTTTACGGCTACTACATCGACCGCGTGTGGGACAAGCTTCCTAAACATATAAAGGCGGATTCGGAGGTTCAAACCTATCGTCGCTGCAAGGAGCACTACAATCAACCGTGGCATCAGACACACATCGACGGTCCCGCACCGAGGATAAAGGATTGTAGCGAATGTCAGCGTCGAGCGAAGGCTGCGCCGGAGGCCTGCTGAATCGAGCGATAAACGCGCTTCCTTTCGAGTTACATATCCCTGGCTATAAGTTTTGCGGCCCGGGCACTCGGCTGAAAAAGCGGTTAGCCAGAGGCGACAAGGGCGTGCGGCGAACATGATATTGCGTATTCTCAAAGCAGCGAACTCACCGATAGACACGCGGCGGACAAGGTACTCGCCGATAAAGCGCTAGGACGCGTCGTCGCGAGAGATTCGACTTTCGGAGAGAGAGCCGCCGCTGCAGCCGTCTGGGCAGCGATAAAGGCCAAGACAAAGATCGGCATGGGTATGAAAGCAAAGACGAGAAAGAGGAAGACGAAGAAACGAATACTTCCGACGGCGAAATGAGGCGGTGTGTTACCGATTCTGCCAATGTTGGGCGCGCTCAAGTCCTTGATCGGCGGAGCGGCCGGCGTGGCGAAGGCGGTAAATGACAGCAAAACCGCGCGATGACAGCTCGAGGAGTTGCAACGCCACAATCGCACGTTGGAACAAGGTCGCGGGTTGTATCTCGCTCCGTACAAACACGGACGAGGACTGCATCTCGGCCCGTACAAACGCTGACAGGGCGCATCAGCGAAGATAAGAAAACGTCAAAGAAACGATAAAAATGCCCTCGGGTGCAACCACCGACGTGCAATTGGACCAGCTTGCGAGATGTATGCGCGTATCGTACTTTAGAGGTGTTTTTATGCGCGACGCGTTACCGACGAGTGGCGCGCGTCGAAACTAGAGCGGAATCGTAAATCTGGACGATTCGATTGGCTCCGGTACTCACTAGATAGCGTACGCAAAGAGGAGCAACCACGTCGTGTATTTCANTGTATTTCGATAGTTTTGGCAATCTTCGACCGCCTCAGGAACTGGTGCGATATTTCGGGAACGGTATTACGATAGAATACAACCGAACGTCCTATCAGACGTACGATCAGAGTTTTTGCAGTCAGATATGCCTGCGGTTTCTCCAAACGGTTGAATTTAAAAAGACCGACGAGATGCCGCGAAGTCTCAGTATTCGTCGAGCGCTTTTTCCATCATGTCGTTTACGCTTACGTTGAGCGGAAAGAGCAGCGTTCTCGCTGCAAACTACTCTCCGGCCATAGACTTGACCGACGTGACTATGAGCTCGGTCTAACACTCTTCGAGACTTATCATACGATATCGAACGTGAACGCCTCGAACAATAAATTTTACTTCGGCAAAGACGACGCTGAGATTACGATTCCCGAGAGAATTGCATGCCATAAATGACTTTTTGAAACGCGTGATTTCGTCCGCGACGCGACGCGCCTTCCGATGCCGGTGACGCGATTGCAACGCCTGTTGCCAACAGCGACGACGGCGATGATGGAGAGTTTCCGATAATGATCCGCGCAAACTACAACACGATGAGGTGCGAGATTAAATGCGCCTACAAAATAAACTTTAACAAACCCAACAGCATTGGATCGCTGCTGGGATTCTCGTCGAAACATGTATTGCGACCGCGAAGATGGTACGAATCGGACGTGTCGATCAACATAATAAACGTAAACATTATCCGCGTAGAGTGCAGCGTGACAGCGGGTGCGTACAGCACGTGTGCGCACGATACACTAATTTTCGCCGAGCGTGCCATCAGGATATAAGATATCGGAAAGGCCGGCATAGATCATTTACCTGCCAGTCATCGTACGGAGCGTTACGGATCTAACCATACGCGTAGTCGACCAGAACGGACGTTTGCTCGATTTTCGTGGAGAAGAGATCACCGTCAGATTGCACGTTCGACGGCGATAACGCGAGCGTACGCGTGACACATGAGATGCTTGTGTTGAACGGAGCGGAGCGCATGCAGAGAGATAACGCATTCTTTACAAGGACGACGACATCATCGATCGATATTCCAGCTCGGTCATCTGAGAAGAAGAAGCTCAACGCATCAAACGTTAAATTTTTACAATCTCTGGGATTCGCGGTACGAAACTCTTGAGAGATGACATTCTAAACATCGGAGACGAGTCAATCTTCGACGATCGCATCGTCAAGATTGAAACTCACGCGTACAACCCGTTCGCCGACACGACGTTCGGGCATNGCCAACACGACGTTCGGGCACAGCGATGAGATAAGAATACCCATACAGCAACAAGATCTGTACACATTGCCGTACGAAAGCTTTCTATACATCGAGGGAAAATTGACGAAGAACAGAGCGATCGAGGGATCCGACGTAGTATTGGGAAATAATTGCGTCGCGTTCATGTTCAACGAGATTCGATACGAACTCGACTGCGTGGATATTGATCGTAACAGAAACGTGGGCATAACCAGCACGCTCAAAAACTACGTAACGCTATCATCCGACAAAAGCGTAATTTTACGAAATGCCGGCTGGGAAGCGCAGATGACTACCGCGGACGGCTACTTTAATTTCTGCGTACCGCTCTACGTATTGTTGAGATTCTGCGAAGATTACAGACGCGTGGTAATCAACGCTCGTCACGAATTGATCTTGATACGAGCGCGCAACGATAACAATTGCCTGACGGGAGATTCAGCGTTGGAGCCTGTGATCGACTTGTTCAAGATACAGTGGCGAATGCCGCACGTGTTACTGAGCGAGATAAATAAGCTATCGATGCTACGCACTTTGGAAAGCGGACGATACCTGAGCATGGCTTTTCGCTCGTGGGATCTTTACGAATTTCCGCTTTTGCAGCGTACGACCAAGCATTCGTGGGCTATCAAGACCGCTACTCAGCTCGAGAAACCGCGATACGTCATCTTCGCTCTGCAAACGGGCCGAAAGAACGTCATGTCCGAGGACATGAGCCAATTCGACCATTGCAAATTGACCAACGTGAAACTCTATCTGAACTCGGAAAGTTATCCGTACGACGATATGAATCTGGATTTCGATAAAAACAGATGGGCTATTCTGTATGACATGTACGCGCGTTTCTGTAAGACCTATCTCGGATACGAGTAACTCGAGCCGAATCTCACCGTCTCGACGTTTCTACGTAACGGTCCGTTCATAATCATCGACTGATCGAATCGATCAAGAGCGCAATCGTGGACGTGCGATTGGAATTCGAGACTAAGGATAACGTACCGGCGAACACCACCGCGTACTGCCTAATAATACACGATCGCGTCGTTCAATACAACCTGTTGACAAATATTGTGCGCAAAATCACTTAATCCTGTGCATATAAGTTTTACGATACATTGACGTGGACAACAGTCTTCTTTTCGACCGCGACATGTCAGTACCGACGTTCGTGGATCTGCAAGGTTTTCCCCTTGGAAGAGCAAGAGGCTTCGTTGTTAAGGAATTCGCCGCTCTCAGAGAGGGAAGCGTTCTCTCGCATTACATTTGTGTGTGTCCCGAGCCATGGGAATTTTTATTAAAATCCGAAAGGTCTTGCGCTTCCTGGTTGACTGCTTGTCACCATGGATTACGATAGGACAACGGGATAGTCCCGTTCTCGTCAGCGAGAGAACTGATTACAAAGGCAGTACTCGATAATGAAGAAAACTACGAGGTATACATCAAGGGGCACGAGAAACGAGAATGGCTGAGGGACTTGATTCTGTACGATCGGCAAGATTGCGCGTACATCGAGATGGATGCGGTTTACGAAGACGTGGAATCTCTGAATAATCTAAGTGTTGCCAATACTATGCGATGCGTATACCATGTTAAACATTGTGCTTTACGAACTGTATTCAAATTGTTCAATTGGTGGTCGGCTAACCATGAATAAACATACTTAATATACAAAATACGTTTTTATTCCTTTCCCCCGCCATTACGTTTCTCCAACGTTTCCTCACGTTTCGTTTAATATTTTTTATGTTCCTTTCACGTTTTTCATGTTTCTTTCACGTTTTTTCATGTTTCGATTAACGTTCTTGTAAGTTTTTTTTTCATGTTTCTTTCACGTTTTTTCATGTTTCGTTTATCGTTCTTATATGGTTTTTTCATGTTTCATTGACGTTTTTTCATGTTTCGTTTAACGTTGTTATATTTAACTCTCCTAAAAATTTCATGTACGTTACGTTTCCGTACATCGTTGCCGGACCGCGAAAACGTGTCGTGACACGTTCGAGTGATAACAATGAAATTACTGGTAAGGGGGGAAGTTCCCCTTCCCCTTCTTTAAATTCCAGAAGCATTAATCCTTAAAATAACGGCACAATTTGTGATCAGTCTTGCATCAGTCGCTCGTTCGAACGGTTCTGACAACGCACCGCTCTCGAAACTAAGAGATGGCCCTCTACTACGTTCCGATCCAGACAACTGACGATTGTGAAAAATCGTAAGTATCCTTTTTTTATACATTTATTTTGCATTATTTTTATATATTTATTGTACGTTTCTTATCCTCGTTTCTTTTTTCAGCACGTCTTCGGAACCACGGTACACGCGCATTTTGGGGAGAAAGTTTCCGCTGACTTTAACGTCATACAAATGACTGGATATTGGAATCAGCGTGGGACCTGTATCCTCCTCCGTGGAAATAGTGCTTGGTGATAACCGAGGCAACCAGATCGTTCTACCTTATAGAACGTGGAAAGCGCTCATCGCCAGACGCGTGGACATTTAGCGACTCACGAAATCAACAGAGGCATCATCGTTAACGATCCACGAGCTTACTGTGCAACTCGCTAAACTGCGCGAAGAAAACATCATCAAATTATTATAACATTGCGCGATGCTTGCATATATCTCAAGCCTGCAACCGTGCTCTTCATGTTCGAGCTCGATCAGTGCGTCGAGCACGTATATTTCGAGCTATATCAAAGTACGAATGCTGTTAACGATAAATTTAAATACTTCGTAAACTATTTGCGTCAGAATTGTATTATGAATAAACGCGAAGCGATAAATATTTTGCGCAAAACTTGCGATAAAAGTTCGCAAATCGAGTGCGAACTAATAGCTTACGCTAATGATACTATTGTACATGACGCATTACACAATGAATAAAAAGGATGCATTTTTAAACATATGCTCTGTCTTTGAAATTATTTTCTCCCGTCCTTCCCACTAATAATATTAAGTAAGCCGCGAATAAAAATATCCCGGCGCCCTATCGCGTATTTGTTTCAATAAACAGCAGCCGACGCTCAGTCTTATTCGTAATTTGATCCTTGCGATTAGCCGCTTTGTAAATCGTTGCGATGCGACGAACGCTGCTCTCTCGCAGCCCTTTGTCCGTCAGTCAGTCAGTCTTCGCCGCGACCGTGAGAAATTAACATTGCAAGTTCTTATGCGCGAAATAAAAGAAAAAGATGAATCCTGACAAAGAAAACGTAATGGAGGAACAGGAACAACAGGAGGACTTGCAGGTCTTTGCTTCTTCTCTTTGAGACCTTTTCTCGCTCTTCCCCGCTTTTATTCTGCTGGATATTATTGCAATCGCAGAATCCATCCTCCACGAGGGAGGACATCATCCTGACGAGGAGGAAGTGCAGGGGATCGTTGCATATTCGTTGCATGATCTCTTCTCACTTTTCCCGCCATTCATTCTATTTGATGTTATTGAAACCGCGGAATCCGTTCTCCATGGATACGAGGAGGGACATCTTCCTCCTCCCCCCGAAAATGAGGTGACTGAGGAGCTGGTCCAGGAGATGATCCAAGAGGTGCACGAACTATTTGGACTAATGGAATACTGCATCTCCCTCTTCCCTCCAAATGCAAGTATAAATGAAATGATGTCCATTGTGCAATCCACAATTCTCCAAGTCTTTGGGGAGGATGAGGAGGAGGAGGAGGAGGAAGAGAACGAAGAACAGTAGTGGTGGTGGTGGTGATGGTGCCCAGCAAACACAGAATATTGCAGCAACATTGCAGCAATGTTACTGCAATATTCTGTGTTTGCTGGGTGGTAGCGGGCGGCGGCAGGCGGCTGTGGTAGCGGTGGTGACAGGCGGTGTGCAGGGACGGTTACAACGGAAAAATTGGTGAGTTTATTTATATATTTCCTTTGTCCGCGTCGCTTTATCGAAAAGCGGGCGGCGGGCGGCGGGCGGTCAGGCCGATTCTATTTCAGATGCGCCGAAGATTCCCCTCCCCCTCCCTCCCTCCTGGCGGCACTGTGACGCCGCCAAAGCGCCAAGTTTACATAAACATGGGTCCGAACATGGCTCATGTTTATCTAAACTGATAACGCGGTGCTTCTCCGTACTGACGTCACTCCTCCGCATACTCCTCGCATCCACATTTCCTCCCCGCACACCCGACCCCCCTCGGCGCATCTGGTCTAGAACCGACCCATTACCTCTACTTAGTTTGCACGGATTTCTATCGGAAAATCTCCATTCTCGCCGTCATCGCCGTTGACAACAGGCGTTGCAATCGCGTCACCGGCATCGGGCGCGTCGCGTCGCGGACACGATGAAATCGCGCGTTTCAAATAATTATTTATGGCCTGCAGTTCGTATGAACTTTGGGGAATCGTAATCCCCGTGTCGTCTTTGCCGAAGTAAAATTTATTGTTCGATGCGTTCACGTTTGGCACCGTGTGATAAGTTTCGAAGAGCGTTAGACCGAGCTCGTAATCATCGTGGGTCAAATCTATGCCTGGAGAGTAGTTTGCAGCGAGAACGCTGATCTTCCCGCTCAGCGTAAACGTAAACGACATGACGGAAAAAGCGCTCGACGAATACTGAGACTTCGCGGCACTTCGTCGGGCTTTTTAAATTCGACTGTTTGGAGAAATCACAGGCACATCTGTCCGCAGAAGCTCTGATCGTACATCTGGTAGGACGATCGGTTGTATTCTATCGTAACATCGTTCCCGAAATATCGCACCAGTTCCTGGGGCGGTCGAAGATTGCCCAAACTATCGAAATACACGACGCGGTTGCTCCTCTTTGCGTACATTACCCAGTGAGTACCGGGGCTAGTCGTATCCTCCAGATTTACGATTCCTCTCTCGTTTCGACCCACTCGTCGGTAAAGCATCACGCATGAAATCGCCTCTAAAGTACGGTACGCGCATACGTCTTGCCAGCTGGTTCAATTGCACGTCGGTAGTTGCGCCAGTGGGCATCTTTATCGTCTCTTTGGCGTTTTTTTTTCTTCGCTGATACGCCCTGTCCGCGTTTGTACGGACCGAGATACAGTCCTCGTCCGCGTTTAGACGGAGCGAGATACAGCCTGCGACATTGTTCCAACGCTGAAGCTCCTCGAGCTGACGTCGTGCAGCTTTGTTGTCGTTTACCACTTTCGCCACGCCGACCGCTCCGCCGATCAAGGATCCGTGGGCGCCCAACATTGGCAGAATCAGTAAGATACCGCCTTATTTCGCCGTCGGAAGTATTCGTTTTTTCGTCTTCCTCTTTCTCGTCTTTGCTTTCATACCCATGCCGACCTTTGTCTTGGCCTTCATCGCCCAGACGGCTGCAGCGACGGCTCTCTCGCTCAGAGTCGAATCTCTCGCAACGACGTGTCCTAGCGCTTTATCAGCGAGTACCTTGTCCGCCGTGTGTCTATCGGTGAGTTCGTTGCTTTGAGAATACGTAATGTCGTGTTCGCGGCACGCCGCGTCCAGTGGATTTACGTCCTTGTCTCCTCTGGTTAACCGCTTCTTCAGCCGAGTGCCCGGGCCGCAAAACTGATAGCTGGGGATATGTAACTCAAATGGAAACGCGTTTATCGCTCGATTTAGCATCCGGCGCAGTCCGACGCAGACATTCGCTACAATCCTTTATCCTCGGTGCGGGACCGTCGATGGTGTCGGGAGCGTCTGCTGCCACGGTTGATATTATAGTGCTCGTCGCAGCGACGATAGGTTCGAACCTCCACAATTATATATTCAGGAAGCTTGTCCCCCACGATGTAGTAGCCGCAAACACGTAACAGTACGTTATTTATTGCAGGTGCTCATCGCTCAAATCCAGAATATCGAAGGGATGCGATAGCACGAGATACATTTTTGCTACTGAGCGACTCGCGGTTTTGTGCGCCTATAAATAGGCGCTCGACGTGTCGTCGAGTTTCTAATATAAACATGAAATTTGTGCGACAGTCGCTGACGATACGCGTCACGAACTGCGACAAGAAATTGCGAATGATGGGGGATAGCGAATTGAGGCAAAACCAAAGTTCTCATAAGTCTGCTCGAGAGTCCGTACGGTGTACGTTTCGAGAACATGTACTGCAACAACCGAAATATCGATCTCTCGAAAATTTATTGACATCGATCGACGAAATAGGCTACTTTACGTTCTCGAATAACAACGACGTCGTTCCGCCGAGCGAGGCGCGACTCGATTTTTGTTTTCGACGATGTTACGTGTGATAAACAAAATGCAATGACAGAGTACTTTTCGATGGGCCGTCACTCGAACGTCGACTGTTTCTATCTCTGTCAGACGTACGCGAGGATACCTAAACATCTGATACGCGACAACGCGATCCTCCTAATCCTGTTCAAACAGAATGGTACCAACTTGAAACACTTTTACAACGATCATGTAAACACTGACATGTCGTACGACGAATTTTGTGCGCTATGCCGTGCTTGTTGGCAGCGCGTGTACGGATTTCTAGTGATAGACAAGAACAGCTTAGTAACGGGCGATACAGAAAAGGATTTAATGAGTTTTCGGTACAGCGTAACGGTTAGTCGTTCTCGATACTTTGGCAGAGATGAACATGGTCAATATGCGTAAGCGTGAGAAACTCGCGAAGGAGATTGAGAAGATGAGCGAATCGATTCGCAACAAACATCGCGCTTTGAATGCCGGTAGAATCGAGGAGGATATCGCGATGGAGAGACGATTCAAGTCCATTGTCGAACCTCTGAAACAGATCGCCGAGCACACCGAGGAATCTCAGCCGATTAAGAGAGAAGCTAAAGACATCAAGAAAGAAGTGTCGAAAAAAAAACGACGGTTGGCGACGACGACGACGGCGACGGCAATGACGACGAGTACTGATTGGATAGCAAATGGCTGAAATTATCGTCAGTACCAAGGAAAGGGAAACATGCGAGACAATCAAACGTCACGTCGGATCGTTCACCTATGCTCCATTCTACAACGATAGAATCGCCGATGGAATCGTCTGCGGAAACGGCCGTACCGTTCGTGAGGAAGGAACAAGTTTTCGAAGACGTCGGTGAATCGTCCCTCGAAGAGTCCATCAGAGCGGCTCTGCAAACGCAAGAGGGCCGCGAGGCGCTGTTCGATAAGTTGAGACCATTGGGAAGAAATTACATGGACCAGCTCTTCGGTGCCGGCGACAGTAATGCTATCGATAACGTGTACGGTGTCTATTTCGATAAAGGTGCGAAGTTCGGTGATAAAAATTTCGAAATTGACAAAGACGACTCCATAATCATAGACAATGTACGATACACCGGTACGCCAGGATTGTACGAATTATTCTTCAAGAGACTTCCCGATGAGGTTGTAATTACCGAAAATGACAAACAAAAGTATAAAAATATACTGTTGGCAACGAATGCTCACAAGCGTGGCTATAGAGCCGCTAATCCCATTGTTGTAATCGGTAACAACCCGCCTAGCAACATGAAATCTCGCTTGATTTCGTGTGCTAGGC
>QKQZ01002040.1:0-86729 GCA_003595255.1 Solenopsis fugax | reverse complement strand
AGCACCGCCATACTGCTCGACCGGGCAGCGCGAGCGCTGCAAGCGACGTTCACGCCGGGGACAAGGGACCGGGGACTGGGGTGGGGAACCAAATCTGCGCGCACGCGTCGCGACGCGAGCGCTAGCAGACGCACCGAGTGCACTCAGCGCCACTCAGCGCGGGTTATTTAAGACGAAAGCATGAGCTTACATGTGATCTGTGATATGATTTCTCTAAACTTTTTTATCCTACCACAAAAAAATCGTGATAACAGCAAAACCCAAATTTAGAGCAAAATCCTCCAATTCTAGATTGGTCCTTAAATATTAAGGACAGGACTAGATTTTTGCAAAACGAATAATGCATAATGTATAAGAGAATTATTGACTTAACCAGACTTTTTTATTTCTATCCTAGGAAAGACATAAAAAATTCTAAACAATTTTCTTATGCGTTATGTAAAAATCTGTAGTTCTGCCCTTAATATTTAAGGATCAGTTCAGAATTGGAGGATTTTCCTCTAAATTTGGGATTTATCACGATTTTTTTTGGAAGAATAAAAAGTTCAGAGAAATTGTAAGGAAAGAAAAATATAAAGATCTATGGTATTTTTGTTCTTCCAAAAAATCCATGATAATAACAAAATCTAAATTTGAGAAAAAATCTCTGATAACTCTAGATGGAACTCCGATTAATTTTTTAAAAAACTCAGCCAATAAAATTTATGAATTGCGAACTAAAAAACTTAAAATTGAACATAGTTTTAAGTACCAGCAATTCATAAATTTAATCGGTTATATTTTTTAAGTTAATCGGAGCTGGCGAGACCGGTCTTAATTCTTCATTTTCTCAAGGTTGTATCAGACTATTACTAAAGATTGAAGATCGTGAATTGAAGATTACAATTTTATTAATCAGATAATTTTAATCCGTTTCGTTCTGATTGATTGAATTCTAATCTGCAATTCGTATAATTCTCAATTTCTAATACATAATCTGATCTTTATATTTTTCTTTCCTTACAATTTCTCTGAACTTTTTATTCTTCCAAAAAAAATCGTGATAACAAATCCCAAATTTAGAGGAAAATCCTCCAATTCTGAACTGATCCTTATAAATCTTGATGCTTAATTTAATTTCGCATGTGTATTTTTTTGACGCACGTTCGGAACACGTGCTTCCTACCTAAATGTTTGCGCCTATTACGATCGCTTAGATAATAATCTAATCGAATTTCTATTATATCCCTCAGCAATATTTGTAGATCCTTCGTCCTTCGAGATGAAAGCGACTCACCGACCTGACGCGCAGCAGCGGAGTTATAACGACGTAATCTGCAATTTAAAAAAAATACATGAATTAGCAGCGCTCGAAGTGCTTGATAATTGAAACAAATAATTATCACATGCATTATCGAATTTTTGGTTTTCGGGATTATAGGATTTAATAAAACAATCTGCCTAAGACTGTTTAGCCCTCTCATAAATATATAAAACTTAGTATTAACTATACATATCTGTCCTTGGCAGAACAATGTGAGAAGCAAAATATGGATGTCTATTCTTTTCTCGCCCACATTAGACTGCATAACGATTTATTGACAGTCGTAATTGAGAATAAGATAGTAAAGGACAGATATAGCTTCCTTATTTCACTTTTCTCATCAAACCTAATAAAAATGCTAGAAAATATATAGCAGGGATCTATTTTAAATGTTTATGAAGCCTTCGTTCACAATCTAGGTCTTCTTTGGCACAAGCAATTTCACTCTCAAATTTTTTTTAAATAAAGGGAAGCCAGAATCCCCGGTTTCGGATTAACATTTGAAGAAATTTGGTAATTGTAATAAAGATGTTGAAAAAGAAAGTTAAATTTTTCCAAACTTTAAAAGCCTAGAATATTAAAAAAATTTCGACACAAGCGAAATTTCATTCTCAAATATTTCCAAAATAAAGGAAAGGGCGGTGACCGGTTCCGAATTAAACATTTAATTAAGTTAATAAATTATTTGATAATGTAGTAAAGACATTAAAAAATAAATTTGAATTTTTACAGATTTTTTGAAAGCTTAAAACAGTAAAAAAACTTGGCACAATCGAATTTTCACTATCAAATTTTTTTCGAAATAAAGGGAAGGGCAGAGGCCGATTACGATTCAACATTTAAGTTAAGAAATTATTTGATAATGTAATGAAGACACTAAAAAAAATAAACCTGAATTTTTCCAGATTTTTTGAAAGCTTAAAACAGTAAAAACTTTTGGCACAAGCGAAATTTTATTCTCAAATTTTTTCGAAATAAAGGCAGGGTGGAGTATGATTCCACGATAATGTAAAACATGCATTGGAAAGTAAACCTGAATTTTTTCAGATTTTTTAAAAGTCTAGGACAATGAAAAAAACGATTTGAATAAACAAAGACCCAAACTGCAGTGCAGAATGTCGGGATCCTGGGACCAGTGATGTTGAATCTTTTACAGCCAGCGTGCAGTCTCAGTGGAAGGGATAACTTGCAGCACTCGCACTCGCTCCATTGTTGGACATGCCTGGCAAGCAAATGCTGCCAATCATTCCCTCCACTGACTGCACGCTGCCTGGGACCTTCGTATCAGGAGCCTGTCATGCCTGGCTCGACTCGGCCAATCGCGTGCAGTCAGACAATTTCCGTAAGGCCCAATCACAAAAATCGTAATATATCGGCTCTCGCCCTTTCTAAAGGAATTTTCCAACTCGCTTCTATTGTATGCCCCATTCTCCTAACGATTTTCTTACAAATTTCACTTATTGTTAGAAGTGATGGCTTCGTGCCGACAACTCAAATATGCCTACAAATTACAGTTCCCAAAAGAATCTTCTCGCTCTTTCTCTTTTTTATCAATTTAAACCGTAAAATTCTAACAAAATCCTTTTCTCTGTCTCTTTCCCTCTTACGTAAATTGCGCAGATACTCAGATAAACGATCATCTGCGCAATTAATCGCGCAAACACAGTAATGTATGTATAATCGCTCACCCAGGGTTGCTCCGCCGATGCAGGAAGCCTCCCCAGCTCTCCTCCTCCTCTCAGCTTCTCGCCTGGATAGCTTCTTCGCGGCGCGATACTCCGGAAGCGGTACTCCGAGCGTGATACTCCGAAAAGACACTGAGCATTAAAACTCCACTTCACCAATGCAGATTGATATCTGACACATATATCCCGACACTGGGATAATATTCACTCGTGAAGACACATTGAGCACTGAACACACGCGAATCGCCACACTCGCGCGACACGAAACACCGGCAGCAAACCCGCCATGATGTCGCGAACGCGACGATCGCGTACCCCACGCACGAAAATCCGAGATTATTCGCACTTGCTCGCGAAAATACGGTTAATCGTACTTTCCAAGGCACTCCCGCTGGCGATGCAATTTGCCACAACACACGAAAGGAAAAACGAACGAGAAATGCGATGATACGAAGCCGCGAATACCGCGAACCGTCCTCCGCCGTCACGTCGTTTTTACGGGAGGATCTCAACTGGCGGTTTGGCGGATTTAAATATGCGACGCGCAGCCAACTTCATGCCAATCATGGTTGTAAATAAGCGCCATTATTCAAAATGTATATTTAAAATAAAATAAAATAAAAACGTTATTTAGCATTAAAAAATTAGGCATTTACGCGTAAAATATAAATACATTATATGTATATAATGTAAATTAAATTTTTTATAATTTTATCTATGAGAACAACAAACTATGAATTATAAAAAATATAGAAGTAATGAAAATTATATTGCTTTTTATATTTTTATTTTATCAATACTACAATCAAGTATATTAACAATGATATAATTTAATTACTTTTTCTTTTTTATTCAATTTACAATAATTTACATTGCTTGTATTGTCTACATGAAAAAGATTCGTGTAAACATAAATAATCCATGTAGACATAATCTTGAAATTCTATAAAAATAAAAATAATGAATATCACTAACAATAAAATTACGAATGTATCAAGTATTGCCTGACTGTAAAAAGCCGCAGATAAGATTCTAAAAATCTATTAGAGAAGATACTATCATATTGTACGAAAAGATATAGGATTTTAATTATATCATACTATTACATGAAAAAAAGATTAGGTTGAAATTCAAGAGTATTGATAATTTTAAGCCTTCAAGACTATTGTTATTTCTGACAAAAAAATTCATTCTTCAGCTGTTTCCAAAGAAGGAATTCTTTTATTGGATATCGAATACGCTTCGAAAAAAAGGATTTCTTACCAGTGTTTGTTTACAAGTGCAAGTGCACCTGTCGTAAATATTTTTCGTTTTGATTGCATTGTATTCTACATTCTACGCTTAAGAGCAGACTCGAAAAATATAGTTATTTTAAAAAAATCGTAATGAAAAAGAAAAAAGCAAAATAATGCCCAAGAAAAAATTGAACGATTGACAAATTAGCAAAAATTAGCAATAATTTATAATAGATTAAAACACAAATTTTTCATCAATTAAATTGCTCGAAATGGTACTGATTTGTAATGTATACAAAATACGCACATTCAGTTTTTATATATTTGCAAGAAATATCAATTTCATTATAAACTTACAGGAGATTCAGCACAAAGTTAATCGTTATCTCTCACTAATCAGAGTGAATCGACAAAAAAATAGATGATCAGTTTTTTTCGATGCCTTATCTGTCCCGTTTCGCGTTAATGAAAGATAGAGAAGGTGGGTGCGCACAACGCTTGATAAAGATTTCTTTATCCGTTGTCACGGCCTAAAGTATTTTCAGTATCGGTTTCCCTTTGCTATCAGGTAGATAGATACTCAACGGTGTTCCGCTCATATTGAAAATATTACCGTCAAACAGACGCGTTCTACAAGAAAAGAAAAGAAAACCGGTAAGTAAAGAGAGCAAAAAAATGAGAGGAAAATGCTAATGATAGCGTAACAATACAGAGTAATAACATCGAACGTTTCCTCGTTTTCGATCACGCAGTAATCGATCACTATTGTCACTTGTAAAATCGTTATTTTTCTCTTTGATATTTCATTTCTGTTTCTTTAATGTCAAGCCAATTTGATTTATCTCCGTTAAAACTCGTAAACCATTCATATCTCTTCACGTCTCTATTCTTGTTTAAAAAAAATCATTTTGCTATTATTCAAAGAGAAATATCACGACGTGCAGATATACTCGACATGAATACTTTGAGTTAATTTAATCTAGCTAGCGCTTGCTCTTTTTTATCAATTATTATTTATAATTAATTATAATTAATTATAATTAAAGTATGACAATAAAAATTTTTGTTAATTTATTTTATTAATTCAGATTTTTGACCAATTTATTACTGTTAATTAAAATAATTATTCATTAGCCCATTAAAATAGTTATTCTTAATTTTAATTTATTTTCTAAATCACTTCATACGCACGTTGCAATAACAACCATCTACTTGTCATGTATGCAATAAAAATGTATCTTTCACATGCATGAATTATTCAGGAAAGTAAATTTGTTTACAGTGCATGCCGCATGAACAATTGCCTAGACGATAGCGGAGAACTACTGTAGAAGGATAAAATATAACTGTCAAATCGATTTCGATTTTGGTGGGCAGCATTGTGTCGTAGAGAATATTTTTATTTGACGATAGTCAAAGGGGATGCGATGACTGTACGATGAAAAGTGTTTTTCTTATCGGAGTGAAAGTGTAAAAATAAAGAGACCCAACATTCGACCGAGTGGCAAGTTTCNAAAAAAAAAAAAAAAACTACGCGCATCGCTTTGAACGTCAACTCGACGAAATGGTAAGAAACTTTTATGTTATACGTGACGCGCGCATTTCTTGCTGACAATGAATTGTCCCCGTTTAAAAATTCCTTAACTTAGAATACAAAATTCTGAATTTCTTCTTTTTGTTAGAATACAAAATTTAATTTTATACTATCTTATCTGCGAAGAGCTTTAATTATCATTATCAAATTTTTCGAATGAAGGCAGATTCCAAGTACGATAAACAATATGTCTAAACTTTGATCTAGCATTTTTTCGAAGAATTTATTCTTCTCGCATGTATTACAATTTGTTAATATTCACGAGGGCATTAAACTTGAACTTCTTCAACAATGACATTGTAATAGCACAAGTAACATTACGTAACATTAGCACATTGTCATATCATTGTCGTATCGACATGTCTATCTTCTGGGAAAAGAATAGCCAATAATTCCGATAAGCAGAATTCTTTCCTTGAATGAACAAGAACTTGAAGACGACGGAATTAACCGGCAGATTAAACTCAATCTGATAAAGACGCTTATCAACCACTCCTTCAATTTTAAACTCATATCTTCACAGATTTTTTACAGAGAATTTATCGCTTGCTAAATCTGAGGCAATTTAAGCTGTCGGCACACGATGCGATTTTTCTTGCTAGATCGCATTTTACTAGTAGCCGTGCTGACGATGCTGCTAAAAATATGGCGTATTGTGTGCTATCATGTGTGCTAACATGCTAGTTTTCAATGACAGATATTTTCCTGCGAGATTTGCTGCTAATTAGATAAAGGATTAGGTTATAATACAGATATTCTTACAGAAATAACGTTCGCCTTCTTGCAACTTCTATTTCTTCCATTTCTCCTTTAAATTTAGTTTTTAAAATCTTCTTGAATGATACCCTTATTACAGAAATGTACTTCTGATAGTAAGAATAATTTTGAGTATTAAAATTACTAACAGTATACTTAATAATTAAAATAAATAATATATTACTTAAATTACTACCTACTATTTAATACTATTAGTATTACATTTCTGTAAGAATATCTATATTATAATTTACAATTGGAGATATTCGACCGTTAATGTAATACATACAAATTGAAATAAGATCGCTTTCTACGGTCAAGCTGGATCTTAGTGCTTTTTATAAATTTTACTTGTGTGATTTTTATATACCTTTTTTTCAAATTCAACCGACTACGCGCCGAATTACTTTTCCGGTCATAACGCAGCTATAAGTTGAACATGAACAGGTAATATCACATTTATTAAATTAGAAATAATTTAGCGATGCTAACTTGCATCTTGATGTTAGACCCCTTATCCCCCCTGAAAAAACTGTAAAGAATTTATTGCGAAATCCTTTATCTAATCCTTTATCTAATTAGCAGCAAATCTCGCAGGAAAATATCTGTCATTGAAAACCAGCATGTTAGCACGCATGGTAGTATGCAATACGCCATATTTCTAGCAGCATCGCCAGCACGGCTATTAGTAAAATGCCTCGCGATCTAGCAAGAAAAATCGCATCGTGTGCTGACAGCTTTATATTTGATATAAAGAAATTTCTTGGTGCGATACAACGAATGTCATTTTAAAGCGAGAACAATAAGGTCATTGTTAGCCAGTATCGCAGATAAATTATTTAAATAAATCGTTAATAATTGTGGCCTCTGTTCGAGGTGTAAATTCCTTCTGCATGTGTATACCGGCGATAATTAGCACTTCCCTGATTTAATCAACGTTTAACTCTAGTCCCGTGTCGTACGTCCTTGCGACTCGTGTCTAGGAAGTCTTCCGGAAGCGCGACAAAATAAAAAATGTGATGTGGAATTATTTGAATAAAGTAATTCTTTCATGTGCTACGCAGGGAAAAGCCGAATATTCGTGCTTGCTGGTGAGTGAACTATGCACAAATCAGAATTAGTCGCAGATCCCTTATTATTAGCTAAATAGATAATAACAATCGATCGTGCATGAACGGTTTTGCTCATGTATCTAAAAATTTAGCTAGATAGTTATTTTAAAGGTCCAATATAATTATTTTCAGATTTGTATCTATTTTTTTTAACACTTCAGCAAAACTGTTCTCTCCCTATATAAACATTTTAAAATAACAATTTTTTTCACTCGGTTTTTTTATGATACATTTCACGATACAAGTATATTTTCTTACAACATACAATTATTTTCTCAGAGAAGAAAATAGTGTTTCTGACACGTAATTTCACAGCGATTTCCACGGAACTAATCAAGCTTCATCGCAATTTCCATCATGTTATCGTATTCATGTTTATGAATAATCTTGCTGCCGGTTGCTGGTGCAGCCGAAGCAAGCCGCCCGCCGTACTTCACATCCTCCAGTGGAATGCCCAAGGCTAAAGCTATCCTATCTCTCACGTAATAATAAGCACCTTGATTCCTATGTTCCTCTTGCAGCCACATAATCTGCAAATACAAAAATATAATCTAATCTTTCAATTCAACGATCGAACATATTTGAAGAAATAAATATTCAATTCTAAAATTACACGCTTATTTTCTTATGCGCCTTATAGATTTGAGATCTCTCAACAAAATTTTGAAATTCTGATCAAAATGCATATTTCTTAACTTTTTTTAAGGAGTATGCCAGAAATTGTAGAGTACATAAAATTAAAATTAAAAATTAAGAAAAAAGTACGTAAAGCATAAAATCTATACAGAAAAAGAGCGATTTTTTATTGAAGTATCTAAAACTTTAGCTAGATACAAATCTAAAAATAATTTTGGACCTTTAAAATAATTATAAAGGTTTATTATTTTTCATATCTTTATCTAGCCAAATTTTTAAATACTTTATCAAAACCGTTCTTTTCGCATAAATTCAGATCTGTTTATTAAATTATAAAATACAAATTTAAAAAGAAAATTTGAAAAAATGCTGGTCTTTTGAAAATTTTGCAAACGTGGATGTTGTCTTAAGATTAAATATTTAAGATTAAATATTAAATATTAAATATTAATTTGCACGTTATCTAAATTGAAAACTTCTCACTTTTGCTCGCGGATACTTTGCCATTTCTGCTGCGAAAAGATGATATGGAAAAGGACAGAGTTGCTCGATTCTAATAATCGCTATTTTATCTTCCATATGTTGTTCCTGTCGTTCGACAATCAAATCGTAGTATACTTTGCCAGTACAGAGTAACACTTTTTTCACGTTTGCGGGTTTCACAGAAGGATCCGGTAGAACGTGCCTAAAGCTCGTACCTGGTCCCATCTCTTCAAAATTCGATATCGCCATCGGATGTCGTAGCAATGATTTGGGAGTCATAATAACCTAAATGGCATTTATACAATTAAATTAGATTTGTAGTTATTACATTTTCTCATTAAAACAAATAAATATCAAAATTGTAAGGAGTCACGTGTCGTATCAGATCTTAAAAAATTTTATTAAACTTTGCTGAAATATCTTAGAAAACTTTGTAATAAAATAACTTTGATGAAATAATTAAGTCGTCGACAATTGCACGTGCGATACTCGTGCGATAAAAATTGAACTGTCATTGAGAAACAACATAAATCGACATTATAATTGTGATTTAAATAAATATAACGTTTACTATGACTAGTTTTTTTGCTGTCGCATTATAATTTACGTCAGTAAAAAAAGAAAGAAATAGATAATGTTTGACGAATGTTCCCAAGTATGAGTTGAGTATTCAGTATAGTCGACTTGAGTACGTAAACGCGCTAAAGAATCTTATTGTTCAGTCTTTTGTAATACAATATTTCGCAGATTGTGTAAAGCAATGTCGTAATAAAATATTTTACGAGTGTTGTAAAATAATATGCCGTGGATGCAGAGCATTTTTTTCAGATTCAGTTTTATAGTCCTATCTCTCTTCGAAAGAATCAAACTTAAAAAAAATATTACAAGCAAAGAAAAGAAAATATTTAGTGACGGATTTTTGTGATACTATTTCCATTTTAAGGAATATGGAAATAGTATCACAAAAATCTGTTTTAATTTTTAAATAATTATTAATTATTATTACATTAAATAATCAATTTCTTTGATTACACATTTACATAAACTTTTTCGACATAATAAAAAGAAAACAGAACTTTACTGCTTCGAAATTTACATAACAAAGAGTACGTACTATCAGATCCTTTTTTTAAATAAATTTAACTATAAATTTTTTTTATTTAAAAAGTAAAAATGCCTGTAATTTTTTTCAAGGATACTGCCTCATAACATTCGCGACAAGAGCACACTCCGCGTAAATAAAGCTTGTACTCTAACCAACGGTTTGCGGAACGGCATCAATATCTGCCGGCGTAGAAGATGAAACAAATTGGCGGGTGTCGTGGGATTGCAGACGATCCAGTTTATCTCGAAAAGCTGTCTTGTCATGATTTGCTCGATACTCTCATCGGCGAGAGCACCGGGCTCAGTTCCGGGCACATGAGTACATTCGTCATCGCACAGCTGAAGAAATCTTTCCAATCTCGCGGACGAATGTTCTGGTCCTTGGGCCTCCAAACCGTGTGGTAGTAACAGTACCAATCCTATCTGTCTACCCCATTTGGCTTGTCCGGAGCATAGCAGACAATCTAGTATGACCTAAAGAGCAATTTTGAGACGAATGCAGCAAATATAATTTTTAAAAATATCGCGATTATATATTAAAAATCATGCTTTATTTAATTTTAACTAAAAATTTAATTAAAAGGGAAATTACTTGTCGGGAGTGACTTTGAAAATCAAAAGTTAATAAAATAGGCAAATCAAATTTCTGCAAAGAAGACAGTCGTATATAACAATCGTTAAAATTACCTGACAGGTATTGGCGAAGTCGCCGAACTGTGCTTCCCAAAGTACTAGAGTATTATGATTGTAAGCTGAGTATCCCAATTCAAATCCTAATTTTAAATATTAGGAATATTATAACTATAATATTATGTCATTCTTGAATTTACTAATAAAATTTTTCTGAATTGCAAAAATTTAATAGCTCGCTGGATGCCAACTTCGATTTTACCCAAGCAGAATACAATGACGTTAAGATGAATTGTGACTGATAAAAAAGTGACTTTTAATAATTATTTTGGAGTTATTTTAATGCTACTTTGATGTCATGATGGCCTTTTAAGTTACTGCTTGGATAAGGTCGCCACACATGGAATAAAATAAACAGATGTGTTATCGATATGACGTGACTAACAATAAGACGAGCACACAAGAAATAGATATCGCTATTGACACTTGTACATGATACAACAGCTATCTAATTGCTAACTAATTGTTCCTCACCGCACACGCCGTATTCCGATAGCGATGAATTCGAGACGGTGTACAGAGCCTGTCTCGGGAAAACGTCGCGCAGGATGTTCTTGTAGGTCTTATCTTTGCTCTGATCGTGAATGATGTGTATTCGTTGAGTAAAGGTGCCACGCTCGACGTCCTGTCCAGACAGTCTGACGTGGTGACCTTCCTTCAACAAGCTGAGGAAGGCCAGGCATTCCCCCATCGCCCAATCGACCTGCCGAGACTCCATGAGTTTCGCTCGTCTGTCCATCGCCCTCAATACCTAAACGTTTGATAGACAGATCAAATCCAAACGATAATAAATGGAAAGCAAACTTGTTCCATCCTGATCGATAAACCCGTGTTCTTCGTCTAATCGACAAACTTTATGAAAAAGAGTTCGAAGAGAATACTCACAGTACAACCACGATTTATGAAATAACTCTTATGGAAAAATATTATTGGATTCGCGAAAAAAACTATTGGGAATTATTGGAAAACCATTCGAATCCAATAATGTACACTATTAGTTTTAATAGTTAGTTTTTTCGCGAATCCAATAGTATTTTTCCACAAGGGAAATTAAATGGATAACATGTCGGTGGTAATTGGAATTTTCTACGTAAGACAGGATAAAAATTAATCCATTAAGTTTCCACGGTGTAACTCGTATGTTTTGAAGCTAACTTGAGCATGCGCCTCGATATCCTTCGGAGGAGTGGATATAGTACTGCATATCGTTTTAATAGTCGCGATATCAATACCGGTCGGCGATATCTTATTTTTCGGAGTCTGATTCGAGAAGAATTCGGTCCAGGGCATGTCGTGCCAGTCGCTCATTTGCATCGAGCTGATGGTCTGCGCTTTCCTAAACTCTTCCTCGCAATAGCTTAAATACTTTTCTGTTTCCTGTGCACAAAGAAAAATTGTATGTGCATATATGGCAAGATTTAAAAGCGATTAATTATTATCTTTCTCAACCTCCTTTGCGAAAGCTTCCGTTATCACACCCTCCTTAAGCAGTTTGTCGCTGTATATGGATAGAACACTTGGGTGATTTTTTATTTGTTTATACATAAGTGGCTGAGTTAACATTGGCTCATCCATCTCGTTGTGCCCTTGTCTTCGGTATCCAACGATGTCCAATACCACATCGTTATGAAATGTAGCCCTGATGAATAAATAAGACTTCTTTATTTTAATCCTTTTCATTCATTCATTTAACTCAATTTTTTCATTTAATTCAATAATAAGTTTTATAGAATCAGATTTTATATTTTATTGTAAATAATTTTCAACTTTTGCAAAAACAGATTTATCTCATTTTTTCTTATAAAAAAATTTGTAAGTAGACGTTATTTACTGACGTTATTTGTACTTGAGATTAAATAATTCAAAAATTCAAAAATATGAATAAACAGCAAAATATTTTGATACAATAAAGATTAAGAAATTAATAGTACCGATATTCGCTGGCCACTTTGCTGCAGTAAGTAACTAAATCGGGATCGTCAGCATGTATGTGAAAAATGGGAGCATTAACAACACGTGCGACATCCGTACAATGCGCACTGGATCGTGAATATCTTGGATCGGTTGTAAAACCAATCTAGAATCATTAATAAATATTTAAAATAAATTATCTTTGTCTGCTAATACTTTACAATTATTTAAAGTTTTGTTTAATATTTGTCAGTTAACAATTATTTAATAATTTAATGTTAACACACAATAAATAGAAACAAAAAGTATATTCATGTTGTTTATGCAAAAGATTAATTTAAATTTTTTATTTTAATGATGAACTTTTTTTTAAAAGTTTAAAAGAAAGCAATTAAATTTTAATTAAAGTCTACTCAATTAACCAGTGTCGATACTTAAAGAAAACATTGTCATAGAGAAACCATTACTTGATTGTTAATTACGATGTGCATGACGCCACCCGTTGTGTACTCCGGTAAATCGGTAAGATGCATTGTTTCGTAAACTACACCTTGGCCGGAAAAAGCGGCGTCACCGTGAACCAGTATAGCCAACGATCTTTTGCCATCTAAAGAAGCCGGTTTATTTAAAAGAAGTCTAGTTGTTAAAATAAATTACGTATATTTTCGGTACGTACATTCCGAGTCACCTTTCTCAACTTGCTCGGCGCGAATACGACCGACTATGACCGGATCGATCGCTTCCAGATGAGAAGAATTCGCCATTATGGCGACAAGCATTTTCTTCTTAGTTCTGCAAAAATCGCAATAAGTTAAACATGATAAATATTCAAGCCTACTATCCTTTTGCGATTTGGAATACAAGTTTATTTAAAATGTCGATGCTTGACGCATTCATATTAAAATCGATTTTGCATTATGGTGGCTTTCTTCACCTTTCTAATAACTTCTCCGAGTGTGTCCCGAGATGATACTTTACGTCACCGGAACCTAATCCTTCGAGAGAGATTGGGTTGAACTGAGTGAACAACTGACTCATTGGTTTCGAGCAGATGTTCGCCAAGGTATTTAGACGACCGCGATGCGCCATACCGATAACTATAGTTTCAACTCCTGACAAAAATATAAAGGATAAAATAAAACAGCGTAAAATAAAAGATATACCGTCAACGAAAGCTCAAGAATCGATTTGATACTCTGTTTAAATCAAAACTTGGTTCAAAAATTAGTTCACTCACCATTTATCGCTGACGTTTCCATGCATTCCGCCATGGCCGGTATGAACGATTCGCAACCTTCTAATCCGAATCTCTTTTCCGTTCCGTATTTCTTTGCTAAAAAATTCTCGAAATTCACGGCCCTCATGATATTCATCCAAGTCCATTTCCGGTGCTCTGCGGGCAATTCCCAGGCGCCTGGTATCTCAAACTTTTCCCTCAACCAATCTAACTAATAAAACACACAATTCACAGTTCTATATATCTTCTTTATGAAAAATTGTGTAAAAATTGCTTTAAACGATAGCCTCTTTAAATATTATACTAATTTTATAATTGTATACTAACTTTCAATTTTAATGCTAACATGAAAAATATTTTAATTAATTAAACTTTCACATAATACAAAAATTCATTTTTTTAATCAAAATTTTTCACATTTCTGTTTCCGACTTGTATTGCTATATTAATTAAAGCCGTATATCAAGTTAAAGCCTGATTTCATACAGAGATATTTTATCTAACCGAGTGTAGTCTGTAATCAGTAGACAACAGTTTTATAATCTAATCTATCAACGAACATGTGCATAACAAGCGCAAAATATCACGTTCAAATGCAATCTTTCAGAAATTTATATAAAAGTTATGTCTTGCAATCATATAATACTGCTAATTTTACAGTAGAATCTTATTTCCTCTGTCTATAATCAGTGAAATGTAGGAAATACGAAGGAGATGTAAAACTATTTAGTTTTTATGTTCCTTTTTCTTATTACTAGTAAGAAATCAAAAGAACTGGTCACATTATATTTTTAATCAACTTTTTAAAATCAATTTTAAAATTAAAAGTGCATCATACGTACCACACTAAGATCATGAATGTACGTATACTCGAGGCCTAGGTGGCCGCAATAAATTTTGTTGAGCCTCATCAGTATCTCTCGCAGCGGCAAGCTCCTCTTGTCGCCCCCGATAACGGTCAGGGACGCGAGTGGGAATTCCCTGTTCATATCCGCTTCCGTCATTCCTTTGAGATGCTCCCGCACCACGACCGCGGGTGGCAGATTCGTGGTACCTTGCAGCTTCGCCGATTCCGGATTCTGTATTCCCAAAGGATCAGTGTCGGCTATCAAGTGGCCACGTGACTTAAAATAAAAAGAATAAATGTCGATATGCGGGGATATAAGAGCGTCCGAAATTTTCGAGGAATAAATATAATACTTGGTAGGCTCGGATCGTGGCATTGATTTCGAGTGTGCCGATTATGTATTGATCCCCCTGCATCTGACTATCAGATTTCCCCCGAACTCTATCATCGGTCTCTTTTGGAAACAACAGCTCTGTTATCGAATAGGTAGGCGATTATCCGAAAACAGTAATTAGTAGTAATTCTAATTGATCAACAGAATGCATGTATAATTATCATGGAATCATTGCTATTATAATTTTTTTCTCTCTATAATCATATGACATGATACATTATGTAATATTAAACTTTCCAATTCTATACATCACAAAATTAATTTATTATTCTAAATTGTATAAATTATAATTGAAGTCAATGTTGTGATTTTAATATTAATTATATATTAATTGAATGAGCCTAATATTAATCTAGGAAAGAAATGCAATGGAATTTATCAAAACTTACTCTTGTCTGATTGCCCTCCGAAGCTCGATGACATTAACTTAGGAGACGAACTGACGCGCGTCAAACTAGATTTGGTGTGAGAAACCTTAGGGCTTTCCGCGTGGATCAATTTAAAAAATGAGTCCCACGAGGAGCTCACGGACTTTTGATCCTCGAGCCACGCCCTGTACATATGGTCCAAGTACTGGTTATTAATCATGTTAAGCACATTATCCTTCCTGTCGCCATTGCCACCGTCGTGTTTGCGGCGTGCCGGGTTATTTTTGTAAAGTTGCTCAGCAATTGATCTACGTTTAGAGTTTCCCCAGTTTGGGTGAAGGTAGTGTACGAATTGTCGGTACAAACACGACACGATGGATTGTGCGCTCCGATAACGTTGCGCTTTCGCGTACATCGCCCCATTTGTCACAAAGGTACAAACGAGTAATAGAACGCGCGAAAAAATTATTTCAAACTACTGAGAAATTTTGAAAATTCGATCTCACACGATCGCTCGAGAGAACAAATAATTTTATACACGATATTACTTCATGTCATCGTGTGATTCCGATTAACCTTTCGATTTCTACATCATGGTTGTAGCTAGATTCGCGATTGATCTTCGTTTTGGATGAGAGCTCAGAAATAGACTTGAAACGAACTTCACGTTCCTACTATTTGGAAATTCTTCAGAAGCATCTTATACCTACGCTTAAATTTTTATCAAAGCAATTTTCTTTCCTTTAAATTATTAAAAAGAATTTATTACTTACAATATATAATTTTATTTTGACAATTTGATTTACCTAGTTTTATGATATAATTTAATTTAATGCACTTTAGAAAAACTAAGTATTAAATACTTACTTTTAAATTATACATATAAAAAAATAAAATATAGTGTATAATTTAGTAAATCTAAGAATTTGATTAATAAGTCTACTAAGTATCTAAACATTTTACAAAATCTTCAATCTTAACAATTGTTAAGATTCAACAACCAAGAATTCAACTTGCTCAGATTCAATTCACAACTACATACGAATTAAGCTAACACTTGTTCGTTTACAGGGTGCCACATCCTCAGTACTTAGCGACCACAGAGTTGTGAAGATTAATTCTGGAAATGATCTACAGGAAAGACATTTCGTTAGCAATCGAGTCGTATCGCACAAGGTATTTCTTATTTCCTTGTTTTCTTATTTCTTATTTCCTTATCTCTTATAAAATTTAAAAGATTTAATATTAAAAAAAGACAATATAAAAGTAATATAAGTAAATATCAATTCACAACGTTTTAATTAATAACTCAAAATGACGATCAATATCATTCCTAGCACTCTTATCTAAAAATAACGTAGGATGATAACAATCTTATGTAATGATAATTTATCTCTGTGTTTAATCTACAGTACACGATATGGAACTTTATTCCAAAGAATCTCTTTGAGCAATTTCGACGAGTGGCGAACTTTTATTTCCTGCTCACGCTGATAATCGCGCTTTTGATAGAATCGCCAATTTCACCGATAACTAGCGCCTTACCCCTGGCGTTTGTCACTCTGGTGACCGCAATTAAACAAGGATACGAAGATTATTTACGCTACAAGACAGATAAACGAGACAATCGGAGATCAGTCAGTGTCATCCGTAACAAATGTGCGCAGGTTCGACGCGAGTGTTACCTTCGATATCCCAATTTTGAGTTCCATTGATTTCAATGTTTAGTGAAATAGAAACAAAATATATGTAACATTATTTACTAGATAGGGTGTCCCAAAATTAAATGTCAAAATTTTGGGAACGTATAGGAAATTAATAAACTAAGAAAAAATCCTTTAGAAATTTGTTTCGTTTTGGAGAAAATTGTAAAACAAAAAACAAATAAAAAGTTTACATTTTGGAAGAAAAAATGCAGATTTACAGATTTTTTGGGGAATGAATTATTTAGAAATTATTTAGAAAACATCTCCCTCCTGCAACAACGAATGTTCCAGCTCGATGGGTGTCCAACTTATTATGGCAAAACTACTCGATCATGGTTGGATAAAAATTTTCTACGACGATGGACTGGGAGTAAAGAAGCAGTACCTTGGCCATCACCTGATCTAACACCATTGGACTTCTTTCGGGTAAAAAATCTGATCCCGGTAAAAATATATTTTTGCGATTTTCTCCAAAACGGAAAAAAAGCAATCTCTAAAGGACTTTTTCTCTTAGTTTATAGATCCTCTACGCTCTCGAAGTTGACATTTAATTTTGGGACATATTGTATATTTGTATATTTGTATATTTTCTGTAAGATTTTTAATATATATTTAGGAAATATATCTTTGCAGTTTACGTATCAATTATATGATTTTTCAATGCTATCTCTGATTTAAGAGTTGAAGTAGAATACCTTCTGACAGCCTAGAATCATTAGATCGAGTACAGTCTTACTTTTCACGCATAAATGATATACGTTGCAGGACATATATTGCGAGCAAATAGTGGTAGGCGATCTTGTGAAAGTCTCTCGAGACGAGGATGTGCCTTGTGATATCGTCCTCCTTTATAGCGAGACTCCAGGATGTTGTTACGTCACGACATCCAATCTCGATGGCGAAACGAATTTAAAGGTAATTATCTTTACATTCGCATTTTTTACAAGGCTTACGTTTTGGTATATAAATTTTTTATATCTCTAAGTACAAATATTTCTTGTACCATAATGTATTAGTTATAATTTTAGATGTTACATGTCCCGAAAGTGGTTTCGACGATGCCGCTTCCACAGATAGTGGGGATGCAAGCAACGATTACGTGCCAGCAACCCATGGCCAATCTTTACACTTTCAACGGTAAACTCGAGATTAACAACGGTAGCGAAACGACCAGTGGACACTTAACAATAGAGAATGTTATGCTACGCGGATCTAGATTGAAAGACACTGAGTTCGTGGTGGGATGCGCGGTTTACACCGGGCAGGATACAAAATTGTCGCTCAATTCAAAAATAGTTAGCAATAAATTCTCCACTGCCGAGAGGTAATTAGGATCCACTTTAATTTATAAAAACTTGACCGATATTGTTATTCAGCTTCTGTTAAATCTTTCGTTCATATTTTCGCTACTACCACTGCTTTTAATAATGTAATTTGAAATGGCTTAAAGAAATATTTGTATCTAGAGATAATCTGCAATTCAATTTTATTACTTATCATTCGTAGATCTATCAATAAGTATCTTATTGTATATGTCGTAATACTATTGATGGAAGTGTTGGTGTGTACCATGCTGAAGCTATACGTTGAATCCTATCAAGGATGGGAGAGTTACCTAGGTCAACAGCCTAAAATCAATTTTAAGTCGTTAGTTAAGGATCTTCTGAGCTTCCTTATCTTATTCAATTACATCGTGCCGATATCATTGTACGTCACCGCTGGTAAGACAATCCTACTTCACACAGTTTCTTTTTGTTTAACTGTTAAAATTATTTATATTTCTATTCAGCATGAATTTATTTCTGAAATATTTAAAATTACAATTCAAATTTAGGGAAAGTTCGGGCTTAAGAGCCACGCTGGGTGTTATACGCGAGGAATAAATACCAAAACATAAATAAATTTACGAAGAAAACAAACGTTTAAAATTAATTAAATTAATATATCTTTTCTGAAACACACGCATATATACACAGAGACAATTTTCTCTTAAAATTTACTCTCACAAAATAAAAAATTTTACTTTTAATAAAATCTAATCAAATTTTACGAAAATTTTAGAAAAAGTATAATAAAATTCTTCCACAAGTCTATAGATTACTATGATATTTTGATAGAATACCATGAAATTTTAAGAGAAAATTCTCTTCGTGTAAAGACGTGCATATTTATAAGACAAAGATATTTGTAAAAAGATTCCATAAAGTATATTTCACGATGAAGATTTACGTACGTGTTAACAGAACTGCAAAAGTTTCTCGGCTCCTTTTTTTTCGGCTGGGACTTGGACATGTACGACAAGACCAACAATCAGCCAGCAATTGCTAATTCATCAGACTTGAACGAAGAACTTGGCCAGGTTGAGTATCTGTTTACCGACAAGACTGGCACGCTTACTGAAAATTTGATGATATTCAGACGCTGCTCAATCGATGGCAATGTGTATATGGAGAAAGATTGCGATGGAAATCTTTACTTGTTGCCACCAAATGGAAACGAGGAAGAGGCCACCAAATTAGCATCCTGGGAGGTAAAAAAAGAAAACATATATTATTATTAAAAAGAGCATTATGTAGCATTATATTATAAACAGAATTATATTTTAATCAAAAGAATAATTTATATTTAATTAATTAAGAGATTATATTAATTGTTATGCCACGCGACTTCATAAAAGAGAAATTATTTACCGTTCATAAAAAAGATATTAATTACCATTAATATTTGGCAACAAATGTGTACTGAATTAGTAATGATAATTACTGTCAATTATAATAAATAAAAAATAATAATCAATAACGGTATATTGTATCTTATTATTATAAATGATTATTGTAACTAGTAGTATCATACTTGCTAAAGATAATTTTAGTTCAGCTGCTGTTAAAAAAAAACATGATTTTTAGAGTGACATTTGGCACTTTATGATAAGCATATCATTGTGCCATGTGGTCCAAATTGCACCGCCGAGCCTACGACCCGAGGTCATGGCCAGACGCACTCAATTCCGCGAGAGCTTCAGATTGAAAAAAGTCACCAGGGTCAACAGCTCGTTGATGATGCATCCGGATCTGCCGGAGTATCAGGTAAAAATAACAGCTTGTGTAAAAATAACAGCTACGTCAACGTTAAATTCGAAGTATTGCGTTCTCCGATAAGACCCCGTTAATGACTTCTATCTAAGACGAAACGTAAACAAGTATGGTTGAATGTAAAGAGATCTACAAACACTCGTATGACATATGGTAGGCGGCGTCGGCAGACGAAAAAGCGTTGGTAGAGGCAAGTGCCAGGTGCGGCATCGTTTTACAAAAGAATACTAACGAGGAGATGCACATCAAGATCAATAGGGGCAATCTGATCTTCCAGAAGCTGGAGATATTGGAGTTTAGCTCCGGTACGTAATCAGAATCGATCAGTGCTGAATAAATCTCTGATATCAAATAATAATTATAATGAGAGATTAGGGTTTATGCAATGAGATATTTAAATTATTCAAATTCAAATCTTAAGATTTTAGCCAATATAGTTTTAATAGCAATAAATGACTTTAATATTACGCAACTTGAACAGAACGCAAGAGGATGTCAGTAATAGTGAAAGACTCGTCGGGGGATATCTGGCTGTACTGTAAGGGTGCGGATTCAGCTGTTATGCCATTGATAGATAAAGGAAACATACAAAAGACCTCCGTCCACGTCACCGATTTCTCTATGGTTCGTTACTCCGTTTGCGATAATCGCAAAACTAAAGGTAGAGCTAAAGACTGTAGAGAACTTTTCCTCTTTTCTCTTTTTTCGTAACAATTTCGAGAAAAATTTTCCTATACCTGCACAAAAAAAATCTAATACTTTTTCATCATACTGCTTGTCGCAATTGTGTTTTACATTATAGAGGCTATCAAAATCTTTTGATTTTTAGAGAGGTCTGCGAACGCTGGTGGTGGGATGCAAGAAGATGAATCAATATGAATATGAGAGCCTAATGCAGAACATCGAGCAGGCCAGACAAATAATCGGTCCGGAGAGAGAAACACAGATAACGCGCACGTACAATCTTATGGAGAGCGGGCTCACCTTGCTCGGAGTAACTGCGGTAGAGGATCGCCTGCAGGACAAGGTGCAAGAGACCTTGGAATGCTTACGAGTCGCTGGCATCAAAGTTAGTTCATTGCACCGCCTTTGTGTAGATTGCCAAAGGAATTCTTTACCATTCATGTTGTATACATTCAAATATAGCTTTTGTTATAGTTTTGTTGATTTTTGAAACTATACTCTGGATTTTGTAACTTTTCAGAGAATTAATTTAATTATCTTTGTATATTTCTTTTATCTCAATATGTTACTTAGTTATTTTTTATATTATTATTTAGACATTCATATTTTTTAAAAGATTTTTATGTTAAAATAGCTCTGCGTATCAAAATAACTTTTTAAAAATATAATTTAAGATAGAATGTTAAAAGTACTAGGAAGTGATTAATTAAATTAACTGAATTAGCTTTGGAAAATAATCACAAGCATATTTTTTTAGATATGGGTTCTTACTGGAGATAAGGCAGAGACTGCGGAGAACATCGCTTTTCTGTGCGGCCATTTCAAAAAAGGTACCGAGGTTCTAAGACTGATGGACGAGACCTCGGGACAAACCTGCTTCCTGATTCTTACATCTTACGAGTGAGTGTAGCTTGCACGTCCAAAATTTTACATTCTATATTTTCGTGAATTTTCGACAATTCTTTTTTATATAATTTAAAATATATTAGCCCTGTATAAATTATATATCTTATAGTCGGAAAATAAAACTAGAACCGTACAAGCAGTACGGTTTGATAATAGACGGTGTCAGCATGGCGGCGACATTACGAAATTGTCCAGAATTATTTAAATCCATCGGAATGTCCTGCGAGGCGGTTGTCTGTTGCAGGCTGACACCCTTGCAAAAGAGCGAGGTTTGAATTCTATCTTCTTCCTTAAACGTAGCACATGGAGGCGCGAAAAAATTATTAAGAATGCTAATTAAATGTCGCTTATTTTTGCAGATTGTGCATTTAATAAAAATGTCACGAAACCGACCACACACCGCAGCCATCGGCGACGGCGGTAACGACGTCTCGATGATACAGGAAGCGCACGTGGGTATCGGATTATTGGGGAAAGAGGGTCGCCAGGCGTCGATATCCGCCGACTTCGCTTTTACGAAGTTCAAGTATCTCAGAAAAGCGTTGCTGGTGCACGGACAGTGGTATTACTTACGCATCAGCATCCTGATGCAGTTCTTCTTCTACAAGAATGTGGTGTTCATAACGCCGCAGGTGTTTTTTGGCATACACAACGGTTTCTCCACACAGGTAAGGACAATGTCGCTATCTATGTCTTTTTCTCTCTTATCACAAATCGAAGATCCTGATCTTGATCTCGCGACGTGTAGATGAATTAGTTCTTTTTTTATATACCATCGTGTATTCGATTCAAAGCAGACGATTTACTTTTCAATTCGCAAATTGATAAACAATTTTATCACTTAATTTATGCATATTTTTTTAAAGTTTTCTTGTCTAATAATTTGGCAATATTACATCATAAATTAAAAAGGTACATTATTATTTTCATGGAAGTTATAAAAGAGAATTTTATATTTATACAGAGTTTATAGCTGGAGAATTTATATAGAAATATATTTTTATAGGAGCTTTATGACGGTATGTTTCTAATGGGATACAACTTAATATTCACGTCGCTTCCGGTATTAGTGTATGGATTATTGGAACAGAATTACAATGCGAAGAAACTCATGAAGTATCCGTATTTGTATAAACTAAATAAAAACAATTATTTAATGTCAAGGCATCAATTCGTAGCATGGATGTTCCTAGGTTCGTGCGCATATTAATATTATAATATATTATTTTATTATTACTAAATATTTACTTTTTATTAATAAACTTTGTAAGCCATTTATATGAAAAATTTTATTTACTTTTTATTAATAAACTTTTGTAAGCCATTTATATGAAAAATTTTGATGCGACAAATACTAACTGCATCATATTATTGTTTTAGGATTGTGGCATACAAGCGTAACGTATTTTACAGTATTTGCTGTAACATATATCAATCCTACATACCTATACGACAACACGTCGGTTGATCAATGGACTTACAGCACATGTATTTTTCATATAGTCACTTTGCTAGCAAATCTACAGGTACGTCACGCGGTGTAGATGTTGTTTGTATAATTGATTAAAGTTGTAAAACAGTTGTTTACTCTAACAAGCGCAAAATAGTTTAATATAAAATTCAATATATCTTAAATATCTTTAATAACCGAATAATTCACATATTTTGATATTTTCAATCAGAAAATTTATATCCGAATTTTTATTAGTGTAATAACTGTAATCAAATAATTCATCGCGATAAATCGCTGATAACTATTTTAATAGTTTCATATTGCTGACGATAATATTGTTTCAGATATTATTGCGCAGTTTATATTGGACAATCCCGCTTGTTTTAAGCGTAGTGCTATCTGAATTAGTATTTTTCGCAAGCACTTTTGGTTATTCACTCATATATGTGTAAGTATAAAGTCTGCAACGTTCGAAAAAATTATGGCGATCAAGAGTAACTTATTTATATTTGCAAGCAAAAATTATATTTCTATTCACAAAATCTCTTTTACATTTGCGTCTTTTCAGAAAATACGATGGCGATATGTACGGGGTCTTTCAAAAATTATTACAGTCGCCTTCATTCTGGTTAATTACTGTATTCATCATCGTTGCTTGCTTAATACCTGACTATTTATGGACGACATATAACGTCACGTACAGGCCAATAAAGATACTTCGTAGAAATGAAGAATCTCCGCAAATTATAACTTGCAGTGATGACGATGCAAACAGTTCGTGGCAAATGGTATGTATAAATGTAATTCATACAATTAGCGTTATTTGATTTTTGAAGAGACAGCCAACGATATATTTAGAGATCTAGAAATAAATGCATTTGTTTACAAAATCAATGACCACAGACTGAATATGTTCAATAATATGTCTGGTACACTTGAATACATAAAATCTATTTTAAAACGATCAGCTGTTTAACATTAGAATTCACATTTAATTTTAGATTGGCTTTAGGTAGATCTTGAGTATTAAATTTCTGTTGACTAAATTTTTGCCGCCTATAAGCTAATTTCCTTGACTTGTATATTCAATTATTTAAAATATTTAAATTTAATACAGATTTTCAGATATAAATACTTATTTTTGAAAAATTAATTAAAATGAACTACATATACACATATATTTATCACGTATTTTAATTAAACAATAATAAATTAAGCTGTATTTTTGTAGCATTAAATAAGTATAACCTGTTATTAGAGACATCGCATATTTCCCTGGAGAGGTAGTCTTTCGTTGCAGAAGAAATAATACGTTGGAAAATCAGTCATTTAAATGCCTTAGTATTATCCATGAACGAAGAAATGATTATCTGGAATAGTACATCATTTACGATTCATTTCATAGGTACAATTTAAGTTGCTGATACTACTACATTATTAATGAGCGTAAGTGTTAATTGATATGATAAGATCAGACGAGATTCCGATATTAATTAATAAATACTATTAACAAAAACACTTTCTAATGGCTTTACAAATCTTGAATAAGTTTTGAAGACGAATGTCTCTTCTTTCTAAATTATTTTTTATTAGAATATTCAGAAAGAGAAAATAATATAATAAAAATAATATAACACAAAATGTTAATATTAATTATTAGTAATAATTAATATTAATATTGATAATGTATAAAAAAGAAAGAAATGTTTTCGCGTGAATGTTCAACTACACCTGATCCTCGTAAATTGTTATATAATAATTTAGCGAGATGCTAGTCGTTAAAATTAATTACTGTACAAAGATAAGTAGCTATGCATCATGATGGCACACACATACATAGACATAAACGAATGTGATATAATGTCTATGTATCTGTTGCGAAAATACGTTCAATCGTAATTATGATTACTCACTAATTTATTAACATAATTCTCTGCAAGTTTATTGAATGCGTAACATTATAAACAAGACTAACAATGCAACAAATATTTGCAACAAACCTTATCAAAAAATTGCGTTATATTATGAGAATAGATTTTTAAATATCCCAGATAGTAATGCATTCCTAGCACAAAAAGAGAAATACTTACTACTACAAATTTTCCTTCGGTTGCAATCACGTTGCTATAATGGAGACGCCAATCCCTTTGTATAGGGCAATCTGAAGGCAACAAGAAAGAAACTGTTTCCTAGATAACTGAAGGACAGCGTATGGAACTTATTAATATAAAATTTTCAATAGTTTGTTATAAAGTCGCATATGTGGCATGCCGGCAATATCATAAGCAAAAGCGGAAGCCGTTTTCCTCAAGAAAGATAACAACTTAGCATGCACTTTTATCAAATTGATAGCAACATGCCGGAAACTTGCTATCTGGGATATCTTTCCTCATCGTGCGGTTTTGAAAGCAAATATTTTATAAAGTACAAATTATACTTGTAAACGAAATGATTTATTAATGGATTGTATATTTGTTAATATGTACAAATGTTTTCTAATATATAACTTTAAGTATGAATTGTATATATTACAAATATTAAGTGCGGCTTACAATCAATGTACGTGTACATATGTACGCTTACAATATACGTACGCACATGTGATATTTAATAAATATATAATAATTTCCTATTTACACAATATCTTCTTTTATTTATTCATAATGTAAATAAACATAAATTAAATAAACGAGCTGCAGTTTTTATTTCCAATTGATAATTCCTCTCTTGGTTAGTTTAAATTATTAATATATTAGAGCGAAATATATTTCTTCATCAACCTTTAGATCTAGTAAACAAGATGACGTCAAATAACGTGTTAATAACGCCTTAATGACATCAATAAGAGATTATTGGAACGTCTCCTTGTTTGCTGGGTATTTGCAGTTATACAATTACAATAACAAAATAATACAATTTTCTAATAAATTGCTCACGAGAGTTCTGTCCAGCATCATGTGTTCAAAATTAAAAATTAAATTGTGTGAATTGATATTTTTTCGCGCTTACTCCTGCCGCGCCTCTGCGCATAATATTGCTCTATTTTTTTTTTTATTAAAAAGCACAAACTGCGAACATGCGATATTGTGTTTTTAAGGAAGCAAAAAAGAAGGACACAGTGTACGTAATAGAGCTCAGATAATCGCGAACAATCATCGTAAAAATAGATATGCTTATTTGAAATATTTCATAACCACACAATTTGATAGTAAAATTAGAGCAAACGCGATAAGGACGAACTATAATAAAGAAGTCTCTTGGTAGTTTCATAAAACAAATATCCCGGCATAGCACTCGCGATACTTTTTACGTGCAATCGATCCAGTGGTATTAGAAATAATGCATACGGAACTGGTGCTGACAGTGCTACATCAACGTGCCGACACGTAACATGTGATTGCGAAAACGATCGTCCGATTTATTTAATTCAACGCATATTTGAGATCGCTTGAAATATTAAAAAATGGATCACTAGACCAGGTGCTTTTGAAATCTGTGAATTACGAAGTGCAAAAGTATTAAATTAAATTTAAAAATTGTTTCTTGTCGAGATTTTTATCATAGATAAAAAAAATAGAGAGCATACATTTATATTTTATTATCATTATAATAATAATGTAATGATAATAAAAAATATATATATAATACATTTTTTATTATGTATTATGTGTGTGTTTTATGTATATGGAGTACATACAGGGTATGTACAGAGAATTCAAAAAAATCATTCAGCATTTATATGGTAGATAGTACATATCATACTGACAATGAGTAAAAAAATAGTAGTGAACTTAGTGAACATAGGTAGAAAGCTCAACCACTTCTGATAAATATTTTTATATGTTAGCATCATGAATGACTGGCTTCTACGTGTCGCATGCAATGTTTATTTCAATTAATAAATCGTGTTTTGTGTGTTCTCATTCATTTCCATACATATTTCATAACAGAAGATTTCATCAGCAATCAGTCAGTTGTCATCAACCAATGATTGCGTATCTACATATTGTTTAGTGATTACACAGTTATAAGGTATCGTGTTAAAAATGTCAGTGTATTAAAAAATTAAAAAATGGCAAATATACTGATACGTAAAAGCCAATAAGGGTGTGTTCCATCAGTATCATGCATCAATTATCCTTGTTGTTCAACTAATGTTAAACAAGGATATATGATGCAATGGTTTTTTTTTAACATCCTGTATATATACATATATAATGTATTTATTTATAAAAAACTTGTGTGGAATTTGGAGGATACGAGTGCCTTTGTGGAGGCCTTTAAATGTGGAATTTTAGGGATCGATTAAAATTCGAACGAACCATGCATCTTGTGAAACAGGTAGGGAACGCGGAAAATTTCTATATACGATAACTTGAGAAAATATGCCCTTGTACTGTCGGAAAGATTGAACTTCAGTCACATGACGTCGCGGTTATTCATCGATCGTGCCCGACTTTCGACATTGCATGCTCGCGGTCTACCGTGCATCTGTTGTTTCGAGACGCGAGAGAATTTCGTACGATCGGACAGGTTAATGTGTGTGTGGTATTCAGCATCCGATTTTACGTTCGGTCAAATTTCTTCGTAACGTTTGAAAAGCACATCTCTTCCCCGTTCGCGTTAATTAATTGTCTCAATCATCGGAAAGAATGTACGTTAATTGAACTGTTCTTATTGCTACATTGCCAGTTCTTTTCTTTGCTCATCAAATTTTTTTTATTATATTAAAAAATATTGTATTAAAAATTAATTTAATTAGGAAAGAAACTTTCCCTTTTTCAAAAATCTTCTAGCTTTATTTAATACAAAGTTTGATGAAACATCGACATTTCTTTGTACTTAACGCATATTTTATATTTTTTAAGAAGGGGTTAAGAAAAACTAAAAAAATTTTTAAATATATTTCTAAATAATTTAATCATATTTTCAATATATTATATTTTAATATATTTTTATAATTCAAAGAATTTCGATTTTCTAACTTTTTTTAATACATTCCGTCAAGCTTTCTATTAACAAAAAAAAAATATCTATTAAAAAAAATTAATTAGAAGTTACAGAAATAGGGAATTTTAGAAAAGTTCCTCTTTCCCGAAAAAGATCACAAAGTGCCCTTTTCGAACACGAACTGCTCTGAATAGCATTAATGCACTCCACTATACCCTTACACACACATATTCACAGATACGTGTGCGCACCGTGCCGTGTATATGCATGTGCCTGCATACGGTGTGCGGACGTCAAGCTGACGTCTCAAAGTGCATCTCGCAACGGCAGAACAAACTCCAGTTTTCGTCAGAGAGACCGACGATGGTGAGATGTTTGTCGGGGGTTTCGAACGCTCAGCGATGAGCCACGACGACGACCACGACGCCGGGACACTGATGTGTCCCAACACTCTCCGCTGGACCACCTAAGAGAATTCTCATAACTGTGCGAACGAGACGAATTGCTCATTTCATGAACGTTACCTCGGCACCTCGGCGCGCGATGCAGCGTTACTCCGGAGAGAATTGTGCTGCTCACGCACATTCAGGCGACACGTGTGCGTGTATGCGTGTGCATGCATGAAGTCGATGCACATTTCTCCATGGAAACTTCGTTGCATTCTCGTTATTTACCGCACCATGCGTTCTTCCGCCGACCTGCCATTCATCTACCGTAAATCGAACGTTACTGATTGACGCGTGCATCTTCGTCAGCGAATCCATCGGAATCATCTGCCGAATTAGTGATAATGCGGAGGTAGAGCTTCGTTTTTATCTTACGACATGTAGACATGTGTAATTAAATCCCTCCCGCCAAATAATTGCATACGCGCTGAAATTATTGCTAAGTCAGCAAACGTTTGATATTGGTTTTTAATCTACATATTGTAATTTATGACATTTGATATATGAAAGTCTCCGGCTCGTCACCCGTTCTTGATAGTCATTGTTTGGCCGTTTAAATATTCATACAGTACACATTTCTGCACAGTTCTACAAGTACTTGTGTAATGCTAGACAAGAACTTTGCCAGGTGACATACTACTTGATATAGATTTTATACAAGTGCTAATTTTCTCTCGGACATTACATATTATCAAGAAATATAACGGAGAATTATAAACTTTACTGAAAAGTGTCACAGAAATATGACGAGAGTTAGAATTGAATTAAGACTGGGATAAATAAAATGTTGTACTAAGATACTTAGACAAAGTGGTAGCATATAAAACAAACATGTTACATAAATTACATGTATTACATATAAAATGTTACATTTAATTTAAAAAATATGTGTGTGTTATAGGCTGAGATATTAATGCATTTAAAAGATAAATAATATTATTGAATTATTTTAGGGTTCAGCAGGATAAGTGGCAGTATTGAAAATACAACGGCAGAAGGCAAATATTCTCAATATCCGCATCTGTGATATTCGGTAATACATCATTCCATTATCACGTATATTATGATAAGTGAAAACCAACATCCAACGGCCAACAACACAGCAGTGATTTCTGATGCAGTCTCACATGTCTGTTTGAGTTGGGATCAATGTCATTCTTATATTAACGACCACACGGCTGAGACATGTAAGAAAATACATATAGCAAAATATATCTTTAGTATAAATAATTTCATTAACTTGTGCAGCAATTTATATTAATTTTCAATTACATTATATTACTCTCAAAGTAATTTATCAAAGTGAGTTGATATTAATCTATTATGACATAGACATTTTACTTTAATTGTTTAATTCTTTCGCAATATTTGCGAGAACGGCAACAGTAGTATTTTCGAAGAGAAGAAGAAATAAAGTTCATGTATAGTGGAAAGAGTGATAAGAGTGATAAGATAAGATAAGTTAGATAAAATAAGATAAAATGCTTATTTATTCTCAATTAATCTTAAACTGATAGTGTTTGATATTTTGCAGAAATAACTGGACAGACATGAGGGTTGCAGCGTGTCATTTTCGCCGCTGCATAATAGCAGGACTATGCGTAGCACTTTTATTTTGTGTCGTTCAAGTAATACGAATAGAGTTAGGATTTAATGAATCTGATATGTCAAATTTAAACAAATTGTGAGTAATATTTTTAACATTCTTATTTCAATACTAAATATTGATATACATTTTTCCTATAATTTTTGAATAATTTCAGAATGTATATATCACAATTGATCAAAGAATCAGAACAGTCTTACGTGAGGTATGTATGTGACAATCTTTTCAAGTGAACTAAATTGCATATAATATTCTAGTAAATAATATTCTAGTTAATATTTTGATGTCGATAAGAAAAAAGTAACAATTATCACATAATTTAAATTATTATATTTTATATTATATAATTATTAATTATTACATTATATAGTTATCATATTTTATTAATGTGTTTGTGCAGAGATGGTGTTGTTGCGTGCAAGTTACCTCAGTTAAATATCTCTAGTCCAGAAATAATGAAATTCATACATGATGTACCACCCTTATCTTGTGGACCAGAAGATTGGGTCATAGTGGAAGGTTCAAGACTTGTTATTACTAATAAAGCAAAGACGAAACATGGACAAATAATATGCATCTTCAGTGGTAAGTTAAAAATAATATTACCTTGTTATATCGATAAAGATATTGTAATGGTTTTCAAAAATTAGCGTTAAATTGTTATTATCAGTTATTATTATTCTTTAGCACAATCCTTGCTATTATCTTTTTTAGAAATTATTAGAACAGATGACTACAATACAAAATTATTGGATGGTATACAGGCTGATGATTTTTACATTCTGCAGGACAGCGATTTTGCAGATGTCAGATGCAAGTCGAAAAGCGGAAGCGTGTTAGTTAATTTGCTTATTTACTTTCAAAAACCTATTATTATTCTTCTGACAGTAGAATATGTTTAGGTGGCATAGTATACTCGCTGGTGTGAAATATGAACCGTATATCAAGCAGAAGCACAACTGGGAGAACGTACCGAACACGGGTCTGAAATTGAACGTGCTCATGTTCGGCTTCGATTCGTTATCACGAAATACATTTATTCGCAAACTGCCTAAAACTTATAGTTTCATGAAGCAAACACTGAACACTCTGGTGCTAGAGGGATACAATATCGTAGGGGATGGCACTCCACAGGCGCTCATCCCGATTTTAACCGGCAAGATCGAGCTCGAGTTACCGGAGACGCGAAAACGAATTCACAATGCGAATTATGTCAATATATATCCTATGATATGGAATAAATACGAAAAACATGGATACATAACGAGTTTTATGGAAGACGTACCGCACATCGGGACGTTCACTTATCGCTTGAAGGGATTTGACAAGCAACCGACCCACCACTACATGCGCACTTATTATTTAGCTGCTTCGTCATACTTCAAAACATATAATAAATTCTGTATAGCTGGTACGCCACGTCATATGGTATGCGTTAAATGTAATATGAATTTAATGATAAGTTAAAAGACAAGAATAACTTTCCAAATGGGGAAATCTAAAGATATGTTTCAAAATATGAAGAAAGATTTGTGCTAAATTACAATACAATTTAAACTAGTTAAAGTTATATATTATTAGATCAAAAAAGAATTTCTTCTCAATTGATGTTTTTTCTCAAGTCTTTATTTTTTTCTTGTAATTATTGAGGAATATGTATATTTATTACGTAGGTGATGATGAATTACATAAAAACGATATTCAATACATATAAAAATGAGCCAAAATTCGCATTTGGATTTCATGGAGAATTGTCTCATGACTCTTACAACGATATCGGAGTGGTGGATGACGATTTGTATTCTTGGATGAAAGATCTTAACGATCTTGGGCATTTGAACAATACTATTTTAATTTTAATGAGCGACCATGGACACAGGTTCGAATATCTCTTATATGTAAAAGTGTTGTTAATGCCCGATATCTTTTACATTTTACACATATGCAAGCAATCGTTATTTACGTTTTACAGATTTGCGGATATTCGTAATACTTTACAAGGCAAGCAAGAGGAAAGACTGCCGTTTTTCTCTTTCACTTTTCCGCCCTGGTTCAAGCAAGCTCACCCACAAGCATATGCAAACTTTGTGTACAATACACAATACTTAACGTCACCATTTGACGTACACAAGACATTAGAGAACATACTTAATTTTGATACACCAAGAGATGGAGATCGTCGCCAAAGAGCCATCAGTTTGTTTGACAAGGTAAATTAATATCAAAGATACTGTGATTTAATTTCGCTGAGTTATTAATAGCGCTAAAAAAGAACTTATCAAATGTAATATTTTATTTTAATTTGCAAATAAAAATTATTACCGTATGTATTTTATATCTGACTAAACTCAACGAATTATAGTAATATCAATCCTTTGTTAATCTTATAATATAATTGTAATTTATAAATATTATAACTGTATGCACAGTAATGAAGTAATAATAGTAAAATGCATTAAAATGCATTTTACTATTATTATTTTATTATTTGTGACAACGTATTTAACTTTTGCTAATTTGAGATATGATGTTAACATTTACGTTTCTTTATCTAAATCTATTCTGATATCATATGTTTGTATTATAAAATAGGGAAAACTTGAACTTCAGTCCCAAATTTTTTATCACACATTTGATTGAATTGAATTCTTATAATGCAAGAAATTAATGCAAAAAACTACACTCTTTTATGCAGTAACTATTTTTATACGGCTTTATTTATTACAATGCGGGATTTATGCACATAAGAATGTGTGACAATACTGTCGATAGCAATAAAAATAACTTGTGACAATATAGTTCTAAGAATAAGACAATTCTAATAACTTTCACAAATAAACATTATTAAACATTATTATATGCACATGTACAGAGATTATTTTTAATTACAAATGTAAAAATTATACAAATGAAACTCTATAAAGAGAAGATTACTGAATGAGATTATCAACAAAGATACATAATTTCCATCTCATACTGTAGCACTTAAACGTTTTGTGCATAGAAATAAGTAAGGCACGATAATGCCATTTGAAAGCTGACGTAAGTACGATCAGATAACTATTACTCATCGAAGTACACGCCTTATCAAACAGTCGAGTTTCCTTAAAAATTAAAAAAAGAAGTGCTTGTGATATGAAATAATAGATTGATAATTCTCTTAAGAAATTTCAAAAATAGATGAGTTATTAGGAATATATCACTTAAATATTTTTCTTAGATTTGAAAATACAAAAGATTGACAGAAACTAAGTAGCATGAAAAAAGTGAATGTACAGACAAACATGTTAACCACAAAGTCACACACACACATCACACGCACAGATTCAAATTTTGTCTCAAGTAATTGAGAAAAAAAGATTTCAAAAATTATTGGCAAATATTGAGAAACAAATTAGCTGCGAGACATTACTTGCAGCACAAGAACTCTGAATAATACTAGTGAATGGAATGTCGCTCGATCTATATGTAGACTATCTATCTCCACCACTGTATGCTTCAACTTGCCTACTGACCGAATCGCTTTTCTTTCACAAAGATATTCTTTTTTTACTTTACGATTAACCAAGCGCATCTCTAGCCTCTTTTAGAAATTGCAAATAAATTATTGAATCAATTGTAATTATTATATTATTGTAATAATATACAATTTACAAGTTTGCAACTTTTCTCACGACTGAATATGTAAGAAAAAGAAAGAGAGAATTAAACTGACTAATGTGATATTTTAGATGCCTCTGGATAGAACATGCGCAGATGCATTCATAGAGCCTCATTGGTGTGCTTGTCTCGGGTGGAAAGAAGTCTCAATTGATGACATAAACGTTGTGGCCGCTGCCAATTATTTCGTACAATTCCTTAATGGTTACACCGAAGATCATCATAATATATGCGCGATATTACATTTGAACGAGATCCTATGGGCTGCTAAGCTGATACCCACCAAAGGTATTTCATTAAGGCAAAACGTATCGTTTTATTATGTTATTTATGTAAAAAAGACTAATACTTATGATATTTCAGGTTTACTTAATTTCCGAAAATCCGGAGATCAAGACGGTTTTATAGGTGATTTTAGTGCCAAAACTAAAATAATGACTGAGATCTATCAATTGAAAGTAAGAACGTCACCGGGTGACGCATTGTTTGAAGTTAGCATTATTCAGGATCTTCGGAAGAATACTTTTCATACTAAGGTAAATTCGCGCAGGAAAGCATCTTGATTGAAAGAGGTACAGGTATTTTATTAAAGTACTAACTGACGATGTTTGTCTCATTACAGATCTCTGACGTTAGCAGAATTAATATGTATGGGTCTCAGGCGAGGTGTGTGGAGAACTCGCTGTTTCATTTACGCAAATATTGTTATTGCAAAGGATAGATGAAGCATTTAAAAATGCTGTACATTCAGGCTAGCGTGCATCGAAACATCAATCAAAAAGAAGTACACGCAGAACAATTTCATTCTTAACTAAGAAAAGAAATACTTAATTTTAGTTTTCTTCTCTTAAGTAACGGTTATCTTTACCGAGAATATTTTCTTGATAATAGATTTAAAATGCACTCATCATTCACAAGTAATATTTAAAATAAACTTCTGTGTTAATTAAATATTACTTATTTCAAATATTTCGTAAGTTTATATATTCGCAAATTTATTATAAAATTCATCAAAAACATCAAATTTATTCAAAATATATATTTTGAATCCTAATACCATAATACTTCAATCAGAAATATCAAGTCAAAATAAGAATTTGATTTTTTTTGCATATTATTCTAACTTTTTTTCGATAAAATTTAAAATATTTTTCGAATATAAATTCTTTTTTTTTGGAGTAAATGATAAAGAATTTTTGTGATGAATATTTTAAGATAATTATCAAGAAAACGTTCTTTATTCAAGATAATCGTTACTTATTGTTAAAAGAAAAAAATAAATTTAGTAATCACTTTTCTCAGCAATAGAATTGATATTTTTCTGTGTTTCGCGAGGGATATTATTTAAATTTTAAATAAAAGTGCTGTGATTAATATCAGTTTCTTTTCGCTATACGCGAAGTTGCACATATTAGACTGGTGTTGTATTTATCTTCATTGAAATAATTATTTACTGATAAATGCAAATATTATTACAAATATCATATGGTACATATCATTATGAAAGTTTTCATATTTATCACAGTAATGATTATATAGATAATAACATTTCAATCTATGATACAGAATGTTTTACATGTATTGTTTATGTTTAAAAGATTTCGATAAATGAATGAGTTTGCATAATATCGCCCATGATTATTACGTATATGTAAAATGACTAAAAGTACATATAAATGATAATATTCGGCGATTGATTATAACGTTCAATTATTTAATAAATTTAAAATTTTTATAAACTGCATTAGCATATGCATTTCCAAACTTTTTGTTTGGAATTAATACACGTGCCAACATATTGTAATTGAGAATGTAATAACTTCAAATTTTTCGAATATGTTTTTATGAAGAATTGTGTTATTAGGTTATTAATTTAATTTAATTTTTTTACTGAAACCAAAAATAATAATATAGATGATATGGGAGAAAAAGATCTATACCGTAAAGGAAAAGGCTCGTAATATATAAGATGCAGATGTTTAGAAATTATTAATTACAATGCATCTGTATGATAAAATATAAATTAATATATATGCTAGTCATATCTAAGTCATAAGAACAACGGGCTAATACTCATCATTCAAATAAAATACTTCTTTTCACGAGAGTAATAAGCTTTCAAAAATAGATATTTTATTGAGCATTCAAAAATGCTTTCGTGACCTACACTTAATGTATCTCTAAATAAAACAGATTGCCATAATCTTTACATATGAATCTCACATACAAGTATTATATATTTATATATTTCTGGACTGTAATATGATTACACGTGTAATTTCTGTAAATGTTTATATATTTTACAAGAAATTATCTATTTAAAGTGATGGAAGAGTAAATAATTAGTAATGTTATATGTGCGAAGAAAAATTTTACGTTGTAAATGTTTTAATTTTGATAGAATACAAGTCTCCATAGGTCAATGTCAATTTAATGTTAAAAGTAAAAAGAAATTGAAAACCTACATAATGACAGTTTTTTTATAATTTTCATAATGAATGACTTATATAATTTATATTGCATAAAAATTAAATACACACGTAAAACAATAGTATATTCTAATTAAACAACTCTTTCTGTACAATAAGAAAATTGTATTTAATTATAGATTATACAAAAGACATATGCAAAGATAATGTAATTAAGCTCGTTTTGCAAGCAAATAAATTATCTTGTATGAAATGCAAACAATATGTTGTTACGTTTTTACCATAAATTATTTTCCATATATAAGATTTAAACTAGAATGTATTAGGATCTCTGACTATATTTAATGAAATATATATGATAGAAGCAATTAATTATAATGATATAAGAGAGCAAAATACATATTGTAGTATAACCAGATTCAATCTGCAGGACAGTATCCACCATATTCATGTATAAAAGTCGTAATTTCACGAGAATTAGCATCTATCAATAGAAACGCGATATTTTGCCGGTTATCGGAATTAGATGGGAAATAATCTTGGCCTCTGCTATCCTTAGCAACTACTTCTAACACCAAAGTGCTTACGAACAGATTATCTGAACTGTTTTGTTTCTGCACTCTGAAAGGACCTCAGTATAAAATTTCCATTTTTTTAACTACTATTACATTTAATTTTGATCAATTCTAGTAACCTTATGAGATCCTTGTAAATACTTTTGGTAACATCTAGATATGGCTGTAATATATCCTCAAATTGACACAATATTCCACCAAGGACGAGCATTTGAAAAATACGAAACACAAACTCGTTTTTCTCATCTTCCGAGTACAGACTGTATTCTTCTGACTCCTCATCCAAAAGCATCTAAAAATCGTGAGAAGTTAGTCTACTGCTTAAAATAATCCAAAAAAAGGAATTTTAGTAATTCTAATTCATTGACAGACATTGCAAGAAAAAGCAAAAGCAGAGAAAGGAAATAACAGTTTATCTAAGATGTAAGTGTCTTACACCACGCAGATTGTCAGATACCAAAAAATCTTCTACTTGTAGATCATATCTTTTACAGATTGTTCCTGAACTATGAACAATTCCGTTATCAGGATTTTTTAGTTTGTTAAAGAATGACATACTTAAAACTGAGCATGGCACTTGCTTTATCTGAATACTTGATGCTTGTATACCTGATAAATATATATTTTTTAAATTCGGATAGATTTTTTCGTACAGTGATAATAAATTTTCTAAAAATTATCATGTTATTAATACCTTGTGTTACCCAGGCATAGCCCTGTTTGGACAACAATGCTTTTGCGACGGTACTATCTTTAAAAAATGCCTACAAATTTATGAATCTCAGTGAAAAATATAAATGATAAAAAAATGTATTGATTTACGTTAATGAATAAGTAAATATAATATAATTACATTTTCAAGTAAAAAATGACAGTTTAATCAAATTAGTCTAAAAAATATCGATTAATTTGTAATTCATTATTTTGAAGTCTTATTAGTTTAATATATTTCTTAAACAGGCATTTACTAAATTGTTACGGTAATTGTTTAGCGATTTGAACAGCGATTCTATTATTCTTATATGTTATTGACATGTAAAAGCAAACTTACATCAGCTAATTGATATTTATGATACTGCTGAAACGGTTCGTTAAATGAAAAATTCTGGATAACAAAATTTCCTTTTAAACCCCTGAAAACGTAAATTTTTATGTGAACCATATTATTCAGTAATCAGAGAATTAACTAAATTATTGTAAAAATGTGATGTTAATTAAAATATCAATGTCACCATTTACACAGATATTCTTGTATATTTTTGTCATTGATTCCAACATATATTTTCTCATTTAGAGGCACAAACGTGAATTTCGGATCAATCTCCATTTTTACACACCTGTGGTCTCCATGGAGATAAGACAATAAGTAGGATAACGAGAATTATAATCATTTGAAAATTGACATTAACACAAATGCAAATTTGCTTTGTAAAAGCTGCATTTGTGCATAATGCGATTGTATTGGATACAATTACTATTAATTTAATATAATCGAATAAAATTATGAAATATAGTGATGCAAGGGCAATAATGTGCACTTTCATACTAAAAATTTTGCAGAAGACATTTTATATTAAATAATTACAGATTTTATTGAAATATTCAATACATTTCTATATTATAATAGCGAACAAGACATACTATACGAATCTGGATGCAATCGCTATTAGTTTAGTATAATCTGCTCCTTTGATGTGGGTCTTTTCTTTCATTTTTGTTCGGAGAATATGAGGAATGGGCACATGTATTCTTGTACCTAGAGGCGTCCCATTGTCATCTATGAGCACCAGATTGTTGCTGTCAAACCTTGGAACTTTAGGGACCTGTTTTTGCTTCAAGCCAACTAATATACCCTTTTTCTTTTCTCCCCTTATTGCAACTAAAATTCTGTCTCCTGAAAAGATCATACAGCAATGTTTAAGTAACATGGTTCTATGTATAAAAACAAGAGTGTTTTTCATAGTCCTTCATTTTTTATCTTACCGATATACCCTACTCCTATTTTGTTGTAGACGTGTATGCATCGTGGTGGTCTACCTTCCATCATAGCTAGCCTTCCTATCTCACTGTTGTCCACTACCCTCAATCGACTTAATTTAATTATGTGACTTACAGGAGTGGATGTAGAAATGTTTCTGCTTATAACATTTAATACCGCAGAAGACGACAACATTATCGCTTCAATCTCTCTTTACGACAATCTGAAAAATTAAATAATATAAAATTGTACAAGCTATTCAATATAACCTGCTTGACAACATAACCTTCCATTTAGCGAAAAAAAAATTAACAACGTTATAAATAATAATTAGAACAAATTATTTTTTTCTCAGATATTTTTGATGAATGGAATTTACCGTAGTATTCCCTTTGATACAATTTTAATTCCAAAATCAATTCTTCTAGCATAATAGAAAGCGTATCAGACTACTTACCGCAATCTCGCCATAACCTAAAAATCATTGACGAATGTGAACGTTGTGAACTATGAAAAGAACAGACTGGAACAGACCACAATACACTCATACACTAGAGGATCATGGCGCCTAATCAACGTCAACGACAGCTCGTTTTGTCGAAGAAAGAATTGAAAAAGATCACTGGAAGGAGATTCTCAAAGTACATATAATGTTCTCTTCTCTCTTCAGATTTTGTAAATTATTATAAGAACTGCTTGTCAATTAGAACCGGCTATCCTCGCCTGTCAATTGCTTATTGTTGAAACTGCGACGAATGTGCAACAGTTACAAACGTATTCTACTATGCTTCAGTCGCATATTTTATATTAATTTTGCAATATTATTTTAAATTAATTTGCATAATTTAGTATTAATTTCTAATCTCCATGAATCAAAATACATGAAATGTTTAAATCTCAAAAGAAAAAATAAAAAGGATTCTATATTCTGTGTATATGCCTCATCTAGAATTTTTATTTTCAATTAAATATTGTAAATAGTGATTGTCACATTGCCAGGAAGAGTCATATGCATCTTTATTGCTATTTCTCTTAATAAAATACTTTGCAAGTTTTATTGATAAAACAATTCTATTTTAAAAATTAACTTATCTTAAGAAAAGCAATATTTATTTAAAATATAGATGTAGTAAAAAGAGAGAGCAAATAATTAAACAATGTTTTAGGCCAGAAGAGTCTTCCGATGTTGGACTTGTTTATCCTAGCTATGACACAGCTTTTAAATTATTGTTATCTGCAAGATTTTGCTCTGCCGTATGGTGTCACATAACAGACTGTGATGAAACATATAATTACTGGGAACCAGTAAGTTTATTATTGTATAAGGCAATTCAATATTATATAGATTACAATATACTTTTTTGCAATATATTTCACTATTTCTATATTATGTGTATTTCTGTTTTAGAGTCATTACTTGCTTTATGGGACAGGCCAGCAAACATGGGAATATAGTCCTGAATATGCCTTACGTTCATACATGTACTTATTAATTCACATGGTACCAGCAAAAGTTTATCATTACCTATTGGAACCAAATCCTGTGCTAGTTTTCTACTTTACACGATGCTTCCTATCTGTGGGTTGTACATTGTCTGAAGTATACTTTTATAAGTATGTTTTTCCCTTAAAACTATCACTTATATGTATAGCAAGGTAATATTTTTTATTTAATACTTTATGTTTTCTAGGAATGTCTGTCGCGAATTTGGAATCCACGTGGCAAGACTAACATTGATATTTCTTATTCTCAGCTCAGGGATGTATATCTCCAGTGCTGCGTTTCTACCATCGTCCTTTTCGATGTAGATATAATTATAAAATTAAAAAGAACATTGCCCATTTTCTTATGGATTTTGGGACCTCGTTGAACAACATTGAGACATGGCTAGATTTGTAGAGCATCACAAGAGGCTTAAAAAGTTCCATAGGCACAATCTTGTAAAATGAGTCCTCTGAGTGCTAGAGCTGTCCAAAGTTCAATATTATAACCATTTATATTGTATATGTTAAAATCTTGTTTTGTATTTTGTGAGTGCCCCCTTATCGATTAATATATGACTCAAGACTGTTCACTCGGAGTCCAAACTGGGCAATATCCTTTATTTTCATCTTTCGACACATTATTTATATATTATATAAATGTTTATCATATAGGTATCTAAGTACTGTTGCCACAGCAGCTTGGTATGCTCGCCAATATGAATTGGCTGTCTTTGCCACCGCCATCTCTTCGTTACTTGGATGGCCATTCGCTGCTTTGCTGGGGTAACTTTTATATTAATGCGAGCAGAGTACTTTTGGCACGACGTAGAGCGTAACAAAGAAACTCATTTTTCTTATTTCACTTTTTAGACTTCCCATTGCCTTTGAAATGTTAATACGTAAACGAAACTGGGTCACGTTCATAAAATGGGTTATAATATCCGCCGTTGTAATTGGAATACCAATGGTATGGATAGATTCTCTGTATTTTGGCAAACTTGTCGTCGCGCCATTGAACATCATATTCTACAATGTCTTTACTAGCCACGGACCTAATCTTTATGGCACTGAGCCGTTCAGTTATTACCTCATCAATGGGTTTTTGAATTTCAATTTCGTCTTTATCGGCGCATTACTGGCACCCTTGGGTTTAGTAAGATTTTTAATAGTTTATACTTAACATAAATGTACAAGATGTCTTAGAAGTCGCACACTTTCTGTAAACTTCAAATTTTCTAGTGAAATTCAAATGATTTTTTCTTAATCTGGAGTAAGTTGGATTATTAGATATTTTTTTTACAAATTCTTTTATTATCGATATTTTAGATCTTAAGTGCAAATAACAAAAAAATTTATTGAAATTGATAGTAAACGCAATAAAATATATGCATACAAATATATGCATCTCTATAAAAACTTTATTCAACAAAGTCATTTAATTCTTATTATTAATTTTTATAATTCGAACCATGACTGGAAGTGCGTGACAATTCCAACATTTTGTATTACAGCGATATATTTTAGCAGTATTTTAACTACAATTATAGTTTTTAGTCTGGATGATCGTGCCAGCACGTCCAAGAGACCGTTCATGTCTTTCTTATTGGTATTCATTGGCTCCTTTATACCTGTGGATTCTTGTATTCTTTCTTCAGCCGCACAAAGTGTGTATAACAGCATTGTTAGATATTTAGCTTGTTCAAATATGCATCTGATGTATAACGAATTGATCTACAAAATAGAAAATGAAGTAATTGACGAAATGAATGTGTCAACAGGAGGAACGGTTCTTGTTTCCAGTGTATCCTATGATTTGTTTGGCAGGCGCTATAGCGGTGGATATTGTACAGAAGTTATACTTCTATTTTAGAACAAAACTCAATCCATCGCATATCAGTTGCCACTATTTGCAATATACTGTGCACATCACTGTTCTGGCGATATTAACATGTGGTCTCTTGGGACTATCAAGATCATTAGCGATATATAAAGGTATATAAATAGCTTGTTTAAATAATAGAGAAAGAGGGAGCGAGCTTAACATATGAAAAAGATTATCGTTATGTATTAGGATATTATGCTCCCATGGAAATTATGACCGAAGTTAACAAACTGGGAATGGAAGGTCAAGTACCTAGCGACGTTAATATAAATTTTTGTGTTGGAAAGGAGTGGTATCGTTTTCCTAGCAGTTTTTTCTTTCCGTCCAACAAGTGAGTGGAAACAATTAGCTTTAAAAGAACTTTGCGAACCCAGAAATTGATGTCATTGAAATAATATACGAGTGTTTCGTCAAAGCATTCAGACTGCATCTATATGAAAAAAAAGTTTCATCAAAATCAAAATTTCCGGGTTCGTAAAATTTCTGTGGGAAGAAAGTATGATAACGATGATATATTTGTTATATTCTAATTTGATACATTTGAATTTCATTAAGCTTGTACAATGCTGAATTATTTTTAGTTGGAAATTGCAATATTTGAGATCCGAATTTAAAGGACAACTACCTCAACCCTTCTTAAATCATGAAAATGCAACGAGTGTAATTCAAGCACATTTCAACGATATGAATAAAGAAGAACCGTCGCGCTACGTAAGTACTTATACACACACACATATAACAATATTATCTGTTACATTTAAGTATTGTGAATTAAGAACTAAATTTTATATATATGATCAATTTTTTGCTTTCAGTTTAATCTAGAAAAATGCCATTTTCTATTAGATCTGGATGTAGGAACTGAAACAGCCCTAGAACCAAATTATTCTCGCCTAAATCATTTTACTATTGTGAAATCTTCTAAATTTTTAGATACATCAAAGTAAGTCCAAAATTTTTATTCGCATATTTATAAGATATTCACCATAAATAACAAGAATTATATTTATATCTAAAGTAATCTATGTTATTATTTACATTTCAGATCGCATTCATTCTTCAGAGCTTTTTACATTCCGTTTGTATCTCATAAATTTTGTACATATGGTTCATATAATTTATTACAAAGTAATAAGTTTAAATCCATGCTTTCATCAACAAAGCAAAGTAATTCCAAGCTTTCTTAAGCAAAAAAAAACAGAGTTTTGGTACTTAAGGTACTTAACGAGATAATATAATTGATTTGAAAAAATTAAATCTATTATTTTATAGATTTCTCCATACTACGTTGTTGAAAGTAGTAATGTGTAATGTATATATGTATATATATGTATGTACAGTACCGGTTGTTGCGGAAAGGTTTTCAGAAAGGTTTCACATTTCATGTGCAACACTGCTGAAAGGTTTTTATTGCAAAATGTCATGAAATTTTGCAATAGAAACATTTCTAAAATCTATCACATGCAGTAAAAGTTCAAATTTGTAAATTAAGCTTCTTAAAATTTGCTTTATTACTTCCGCCGTCTGAACGTGAAAAAATTTTTTTAATCCGTTAATATGTAATTAAATATGTTTTGTATAATTGGACTGTAGGATACAAATAGATTAGATTAATGTAACAGTACATTGAATTAGCAAATATTTGTTGTAATGCTTTAACTTTACGTTCTTTTGTTAATTTAGAAAAGTTTAAGTAATTTGTTGAAAGAAAAGATGAATGTTATCCAAATGATGAATGTTATCCAAATAAAGATTGAACTTCAAATTTTTATTTTGTGTAAGATATTGCAAAATATTGTCTTACAAATGTTAGAGAAGAAAGAAGTATTATGGCAGGTACACACAAACTATTAATTGGATGTTTCAAGATTGAATTTATCCAAGTTTGCGCTTTAGAGTTCCGGAGTATTTTTGGACTTAAATTTAAAATAACTGGTGGGAATTGACGAAAAATGTGAAATGCTTTATTTTGCGTCTGCGCACTTTGTTTTAGCCAGCTAACTTTAACGATGCGATATTATGGTTACACTTTCTGCACTTAGAACGTAGGAATACACGTGATCAAACATTGAAGAGACAAGGAGGAAAGACAAAGTTCAACTATGAAGTGTAGGTTTATTGTTGCCGCATTACATTATATTTTTGACATTTAAAATGAAGATGCTATTGGCAAGAGAAAGAGGAAAGATGAGAAGTCTGTAATAAATAAATGTGTGCTATATTTGCTTATAAGAATCGCGAATGCGTGCAATAAAGAACAGAAATGCTCCGGAGTATCTCTCTTTCTTTCTCCATCCCTTCCTATCTCCCTGCCTCACTTTTACCTGATACAATGTACACACATATCTGTACAGATCAGTACAGATGTTCGTCGAGTCAATGTATATATATACGCTCATTTTTAAATCGGCAGTCTGCGCCGTCTGAGTAAATAGATACGCGAGTAAATAAGTTTCGTTACGCCACAGCTATAGAAGAGGAAAGCGAAAGAGAAAAATAACAGTCTCTTCGAAGGAATCTTTCCCGCTGGGAGGTTTACATTAGTTTACGTTGGTGATGGGTTGGAGGCGGCTTATCTTTGGCAACGTGATTTAGGTGCGTTCGCTACCTGCCAGTTACCAGTTAAATGCCCGTAGAAGTGCCACGGTATCGGTGGTCGGTGTATCGCACAATCGCAGAAGACTCATCGGGCGGATTGTCGTTCCGCGGACGTGGGGATGGCAGCGGAGGTTGACGGCGACGAGCGGTCGCATCCATGCTGCATTTGCAAATTGCCACCTGCCGTCGAGGTGTTCGCCAATTTGAAAAATGCGCAGACCTTCGCCATAGACATTGGTATGTTATCGATTGGGATATCTCTTCCCTCCCGAAACTAGAATCAATTCTTCCGCTCGGTTCCTGAGACCCCTCGAGAAGTTAACGTGACTGTTACGAGAGATCAAGTGTACCCAGAGGGAATTGTCATCGAGGCGACAATTGGGTTGAGCGCGTGATCACAACAATGTAACGTGATATCTGTTATTGGAGCACATTATTGCATGTGCTAAATTATGTATTTATCCTCCAACTTGTTGAACACATAATTACACCTTCTTAATAAGAATTTTTTGTTAAGCGTTTCTTATCAGAATATCATATTAGATATTGCATCACAATCCTAATTTGTATTTTATGTCTCATGCCTACAAAAAATTTTGCATACTACTTTGTTATCTTAGAAGAGTCTATTGTTTGGATAATTTTTATCTAATTTTGATTGCCATGATTAAAAAGAGGATTGAATTATGGGGAAAATGATTTGTATTGTTGTGAAATGACTGTACTGTTTTATAAAAGATGTGATATAAATTCATGAGAAATATTTACAATGTTTGTTCATTATATATTACTTAATAAATCTTGTTAAATACATTTTTCCAAGTTATTAGTTCTATTTTTGTATTGCATATTGCCTAAATTTAAATATATATTATTGCATATTATTTTAGGATTGTCCTTAACCAAAATTGCCTATTACTCAACAATAAGTTATCGTAAGGCACTTTACGAGGATGCAGAAGGTTTAGGGAACAGTGGAGAACTAGCGTACAAAGTATTCGAGGGTAACAGACTGCATTTTGTTAAGTTTGAGACAAGATATATTGAAAACTGCTTAGACTTTGTCAAGAAGAATTTAGTGGATGTTGAACGATTTCATGGAAAAAGTATTAAAGTGACTGGAGGCGGAGCATTCAAATATACGCCATTGTTGCAAGAAAAATTAGGATTACTGTAAGTATAGTCTTGTACTTCGGACTTTACCAATGTCAATGTGATTTTCAATGTCGAATATAACAAATTATTAATATTATTTGTATTTTGAACTTTGTTCGCTAATCAATGTCAATGATTTTCAATGACAAATATGAAAGATCTAAATTTATGCTGTTTAATTTTTTATACACGCTCTTGAGGAGAGACTGTGTTTACTGATTGATAAGATAAAATTACAGAGTTAACAAGGAAGATGAGATAGACTGTCTGATAAAAGGTTGTAATTTCTTGCTTAAAAATATACCATGTGAAGCGTTTGAATATCATCGACATGCAAATCCAGAATATAAATTTCAACAAGCTGGACCTCACATATTTCCATATTTGCTGGTTAATGTTGGCAGTGGTGTCAGTATTCTTAAAGTAAGCATACGTAACAAATATTTAATAAGCTTATTTAATTTAATAAAGTGATTTTTAATAAATTTACTTATTTTAAAATTTACTTTTATAGGTGGAATCAGATGAAGTATTTGAAAGAGTCGGTGGTACAGCCACAGGAGGAGGTACATTTTGGGGACTTGGATCGTTACTTACGAAAAGAACGGTATAGAATTTATGTAATTTCTTAGATTACACTATTTCTTTTCATTGCTATTTACAACAAATGCATGTTAATTAATAACTTTATTTGGATGAACTAATACTTAATCTTTAACAAATATCTAGAAATAAAATTATTATATGAAAAGTGAAATAAATTATTATATGAAAAGATTTTGCTCCGTTGTAGTACCATCGAGTCATGTGAATTGTATATATAAATATGTATTAAAACAATGACTTTAAAAACACCCTACTAGGACTTTGACGAATTGCTGCAACTTGCAGAACGAGGAGATCATCGTAATGTAGATATGTTAGTGAAAGACATTTATGGAGGCGATTATTCCTCCCAAGGTTTACCTGGAGAACTTATTGCATCGTCTTTTGGCAAGGCGGTAGCTTGTGGTGAGCATACTATAAAAAGTTTATATTGAAATTTATAAGGATTTCATATTAAAATAATTTTAAAAACTATGTGTTTATTAATTAAAAATTATATGTTTTGATGTATTCATTTTAAATCTAATTTAAAATAAAATTAAAATTAATTAATGTTTAGTAATTTATTAAATTATTTTTATATCATGTCTAATATCATATTAATAAGTTTTTAGTTATAACTATAGTTTATAGTTATTAATAAATTAATGTAATTTTAAGACTCAATCTTTGCAAGCATAGTATATATAGTAAAAGTATATAATAAAATTCTTTTTTGCAAAAAATTAGTAAAATAGAAAATGTAAAATATTTAGGAGTTATAAAATCTATATATTATAGATTTTATGATTCCTAAATATTTTAGATATTAATTATATTTTAGATATTAATTATATTTCAGATATTAATTATATTAATGTTTTAGGGCAACCAAAATTTTCTGAAGCTGATCTCGTAAGGAGTTTACTGTTCACCATCAGCAATGATATTGGGCACATAGCTAGTTTGTATGCAACCGTTTACAACATGGACAAGGTTTACTTTGGTGGTTATTTCCTACGTAACCATCCACTATCAATGCACACCATCTCATACTCTATTAAATATTGGTCTCATGTTAGTCTTTATATTTATTTTAATCTTTTACAATATTTTCTTGAATCAAATAATTCTATGTCTATAGCTAAACGTCAAAGTGCAAGATGTCCGTGTTTTTCCATAAAATTTACATTACTGTCACATCTATTATTTAGGATAAGGTAACGCCTCTCTTTCTTCGCCATGAAGGTTACCTTGGCGCAATCGGAGCATATTTATACGGTACTGAACAAACAGACAAATACAGTTGGTTAGAAAATTACGCTGGGTCATCGAGCTTTAAAGATTCCGTGTCAACCGATTTTGGAATTAAAGTCGATCAATTGGAGATTGATCAAGCAGAATACGCTGTTACGTTCTGCCCGTTATTGGAAGATCCTGCATCTTACAATCCTGACACTACGGATCTCACTCAGGATGAAGAGGCAAGGTGAGATTTTTCATATAAAGTTTCGAAGATCATGATCATATATAAACATAAAAACTAAAACATCTATACTTATAGGCACTATTGGCTGCAATGTTTTGAAGAATCTGTGGATAAATTCGTATCGAGAGCTATTCACAGTCAACCACACAGTTCCACAGCGAAGGATAGAGGATTAAAATTAAAAGAGAAATACATCAACAGATTACACTATCTTCACGCGCAACCATTGTAAGTTTTCCGTTTCTAAAAAATCTATTTATGAAATTATTAATTTATAATGTAAATTTGCAGTGCATATGGGGCACTTACTGTTAGAATATTGTTGGATACCATCGAGCATTGCATGAAAGAATTCGATTTTCCAGATCCATATTTACATGTAGGTATCTCTAGTCTTTGTTTCCTTAGAATTTTTTAAAACATGTCAAAATAAAATTTATATGCCATCCTATAATACTCCATTTGTAGCAAAAAAGAAAAGAGAATGAAGAAGCCTTGATGAACTTACACAACCGCATAACTAATCTAGATCAATTGGAAGGCGCGGAGAAAATAAAAGCTTTGATCCTTGGCGTTCTCAGTGGTAATATATTTGATTGGGGTGCAAAAGATATTGCAAAGCTATTGGAAACCAACGATTTTGGTTTTGAAGACGCCCAAGCAAAAATTCCAAGTAAATTATCATTAAACAGATTAATAACAGATTAATAACATTGTAACATTTAACATTGTGAGATTCATCTTTCGATAAATTTTTTCTGACTTTTGATACGTTTAAAAAAATTCTTTAAATAATATTCTATCATGGAAACGTAGGAAGACCATGGCTAGAGGATAATTTAGATGATTGGATACACAGATTGCAGAATGGATCACCTCACAAATGTGCAGCCATTTTTGTCGATAATAGCGGAGTAGATATAGTTCTTGGAATCCTGCCATTTGCACGAGATTTGTTGCAACGGGGGACTAAAGTTAGTTCTACTAACATTATCCACACTTGAATCGAGTTTTTAACTGTTTTCAAAAATTATTGAATAAAATTCGATAAAATTTAATTGCATTAAAATTGTTTTTTATACTTTTAGGTAATATTATGCGCTAATTCTATGCCAGCTTTGAATGACGTAACGTATCCTGAATTGGTCGTCATGTTACGAGATGCCGCGAAAATTTGTAATGTTATCAAACAGGCTCTAGAAGATAATACTCTTATTCCCATGGAAACTGCGCAAGCAGGTCCTTGCCTGGATCTCAGGTATTACAAATATTACAAGTTATTATTTTACTTGTAATATAAAAGTCGTATTATAATTTAATATCAACATTTAATAATGTTAATTCATCAATATTATTTCATGTGTAACAGTCGTCTGAATTTGGATCTATGCCTCGCAATGGTTGAGCACAACGTGGATCTTATAGTCATCGAAGGAATGGGTAGAACTCTACACACTAATTTTCATGCTAAAATGAAGTGCGAGTGTCTGAAATTAGCAATCGTAAAAAATCGATGGCTCGCGCTTCGTTTAGGCGGCGATATGTACGCTGTGATATGCAAATACGAGCAACCGACGCCGAAAGCCAAGATTTACGATATCGAAATGAAATCGGAGACGATAAAAGATGGTTGTCAGTCAAAATGTACAGGAGAGGCGACAGAACTTTGCAAATGCGATAATTCTAGCGACAGAAATACAAGTAAAGTAAAATAAGCAATATACAATTATTTCTCTTAGATCAAACAATAATTAAATATAAAACACATTGCCTTCAGAGAAAGAGAGAACTTAAAGAGAGAGTTATGCTCAAATACGCTTAAATTTTAGAAATGTGATCGAGTCAGCATTGGTGTTAAGAAAACATACAGATGAAATATTAGACCTGTTCTTTTTAATTGAACTTCTTACACAATTCATCTTTTTTTTCTTTTTGGAGAGAAAAGGAAAAAAGATGAACTGTGCAAAAAGTTCAGCTAAAAAGAACAAACCTATTATGTGATTCGTTAAATAATCGTAATCGTATAAGAGATTATTAATATAATTTTTTTTAATAATCTATAAAAACTTTCTTATTTATCATAACGATTACGTATGTTTGTTTCAGTTACACTGTATTATTAGTATATTATAGATCTTCTCACACATAGTTTTCAAAAAATTACTGTTAGTATTATATCAACTATTTTACTCAAATTTCTAAATTTTTTAATCAAAAATATTTTTATATTAATCTCTCACGAGGGGAGAATTAGAAGTGGAAACACCCTTTTGAAATGCGGTTTGCAAAAGATAATCCTTTGTATTAAGATCTCAAACTCTAACTTCAGATACTTAATAAAAAAAAAAATGTCATCGGATTTATAAACTACTTGGTAGACTGATAAATTTTAGGAAATAGAGCATAAACGTTAATTTTATATTATTACAGAATTAATCAACTTTCTTATACATAGGTATAAATACAGTTCGGCTTAATAAATTTTCGTTACTATCAGTGCAGTAGAAGTAGACAATGTAAACTCAAGCGGTTCGAGTTCGTAATTAATCTAAATTGTATTTCTATTCAACAAAAAATCAATTCATCCTAGAATATTGTAACATTTAATACTTTTTTTCTACATTTCCTAAAATCTATCATCCTACCAAGTAGTCTATAAATCTGATGACTTCAAAATTTTTATATTTATTATTGTTTTTTGAAAAAACTAAGAGGTATCTGAAACTAGAGTTTAAGATTCTTAGATTACAATGGCGTTTCCACTTTTAGTCCTCTCCTTGTAAGTTGCATAAGATCTAAATAAAATTTCATAAACCTCATTAATAATACATGAATCAGAAACATCACTTTTTAAAATTTTTGCATGTTAAAAAAACTAGCAACATTTCTCGAAAGATTGTAAAATATAAATCTCTTTCTATGTTTTGTATCCGGTATTAAACAATTGTATCGTTTGCGAATTAACAATTTATCGCAATACGCTTGATCAATCTCGTCCACACAGTTACAATTGACATAAAAAAAATAGTTATTCATTTTTTACAGAAATGCTAGGACTATCAATGTATATAAACAAGCATGTCTGAACTATATTAATGTAAATAATTAAAATCATTATATAAATAATTGGTTAAAGACAATAAACTCATTTTTATATATAATTTTCAGTTACCAAAATTATTAGAAAAATTATATTAATTTGTTAAGGAAAAATCTCTGCAGTATATACATATAAAATATTGCATAGTACAGTTTCTGTGATATTACGAAATGCAATTATATTATGGCAAGTAAGCAAATTAAGGCAATTATAAGACTTTTTTGATGCTATAATTAATAACCTCAGATATTTTAGGATATTTAATTAGCCAAAGTAATACAAAAGTTTTCCTTTGTTATTGATTTCCATAAGAAATCCGAAAATAAATGCATTATTTTACATGTATTAGATTTAATGAGCTAAATAGTAGATAAAAAATTGGAAAAATAGATAAAATATCATAAATATTTGTGAGACTTGTTCTTTAATTAAAGTGATATCTGAGCTAATCTGTTAATTTCGATATCCATCTGTCAAATACTGAAAGATATTACTGAAATGATGAAGTCAGATGGATGCGTTAAGTGACTTTAGTAACTGAAACCTACCTGTACATCTCGTAAAAACAATCTTTTGATGCGACAAATATAACTAATTATCTCTGTACATATGTAATAAAATGTATATATTAAAATGTTAAAGATTGTAATCAACATGCAGTATAGAAGTATAGATGCGATATTCGGATTTCTTTTTGTGTACGTTTGTAAGCCGAGTATTCAGAATATGTATGACGTACGAAAAGTATTCGTTATTAAATAAAATTATATTTTTTCTTTTAATGTTGCGTGTGTTTGACACCTAAGAAAATTCGTGCCTGCGATATTTCATGTTATATCTATTATTTTCGTAAGTATGCGAAAATTTGTCGAGAACTGATATTTTTTTCCGGTCACGGTAATAAATAAATGCAATAATATTTTTATTTCTATTAAAGCTCTCTCTTTAACATTATATAATTTTCCCCTTATTTCCTATAAAACGTGATTTTTTCAATTTACTGATAATAAGCAGATGAGAATAAATATTAAAAAAGAATTAATATTCATAAAGTAATAATTATTCATTATTCATAAATAAAAATGATTGTGTGAGTTTTTCTCATCTGTGATGTCTTTAGCGTTTTATATTTCATAAATTCTCTCAAAATACAGTTATATCATTTTTAACAGAAAAGCATGCAGAAATATCGATATTATTATGTCGATACAAATTGGAAGTATTGAAAAAATTTGCTAGTATTATTTTTTAATTATGGTAATACATTTTTATTTAAATGATAGAATTGCATGTAAAACAAACAAACGTTTTAATATGATACAAAATCTAAACTCGGTATTCTTCCCCCTTCAAAATACTTCTCAAGAAGTTCTAAATAAATATGATAAAAAAAGATAAATAAATTTAATAGCAAGACTCAATAATATGCAAATAGTGAATAAATTTGACATAAAAATTTTCTATAAGTTTAAAGAATTTTTTTTATTCATGATTAGCATTTATAAAATGTATGAAAATATTCTATACTTTTATTTCTTGTTCAAGTGGAATATAACGAAGAAATGAAGAAAAACGTTATCTGTGAACTAGTCTGTGACTTTCTCTTAAATATAATTTATGAATACAATAAGAAAAGGATTCACTATATAGCACTTTCGATAGCTTTCACTTTGAAAATAAAGTTTGAAAATAGACTTCATTCACGAAGAAATATAAAGAGAAAGACCGAGAAAGAGAGAGAGAGTTGCGGGGGAGAAAGAAGGACTGGAAAATGCGGCGGACTGGATGATAGGACAAAAACGAAGGAAAGAGGGTCCTGTGCATGCTAGACACGCTCCACGTCTATTTCTTTCAGCCACGTCCTACGCAGTGTCCAAGTCGGAGCTTTATTAAATTCCCGTTGCACGATATTGTCCAGTTGAGAAACCAGACCGGTGCGCGCAAGCTGACACAGCCAATTATCTCCCAATTTGTGCCGGTGTGATAATCGATACTCCTCCAGATATCGCCTTCAATCTGTATGTACTGTATGCCATTAATTTTATACAGTCACCTCATCGAGTTACTGGCACAGCCAGCTAAGGATAAAGTATCACTTCAAAGGATCATATAATTGTGGCAATATTATTTAATAACTTCTTTTTTTTAACTAACAGTTCATTAAAATTTTTTATTTTTTAATTGCTTTTAACTTTTATGTACTTCGATTTTTTCGCGATGAAATAAAAAAATGTCAAGGCAAAGGTATTTTTACACAAAATAGGTATTTAAAAAAAAATTCAGAACAGCATACAGATCGTTTAGAATTTAATGCCAAGAATAAGAGAAAAATTAAACGAACATAATTAATTTCAGACAGGTGTAAGCTTGTGGGTGTAAATTATATATAATTAAATGAAAATTTTTATTAAAAAAAAAGATGGTCATGTAAAATAATCGTTTATGTCAGAAATTCATTTGTCTTATATGCGCTTTTGCATCAGAAACGCTGAAAAATTAAGCGCCGTTATTATGCGACATCGTGTTTCGCGAGAGAGGAAAACATGGCCTCGTGTATCTTACATGAAATAAATACCTAAGATTGGACGCTGCATCGAGCCCCATGAATTTTTCATCTCCAATATACAAGGCCACTCGCACGAGACGGCCAACGTGTTCTATCTCCTCGTACAAGCTTCGCCGAACGTCTTCTATGTTATATTAGATGACGCCGATAGAGCTTTGTCAAAATGAACGCATGAAGGAAATTATATCTGGCACTTATCGATTTATGTAGGATGGTTAAACTTTCATAATTTCCGTTCTGATAAAATAATGAAATTAATAAAATGATATCGGCAGGCAATCAAGCTGTAAATAACGTTCACATGATTTGGCCTGCACAATTTGAATATAAGAGTGAAAAGGATTTTGCGAAATTGAAACAATTTCGCAAAAATCGAAATAAAAAGACTACCAATTTCAGCTATAGATGTAACTGCAAAGCTGGCAGCTTTCACTGAGAGCAAAGCTTTCCAATAACATTTTTGTGCAAAGGAATGGTTCCGCTGGTGGATTGCACACGCGATTGGTTAGAATAAAATTTTTCATTTTTCTAACTGGATGCTTTAAATCTTTCAAATGCATGTAGTAAATGTACATATCTTCAAAGAATTACGGAACGTTAGTTTTTAATTAAAGTGTCGAAACAGCTACGTGATCGACGTGATATAAATTGTTTAATGTCGGGCGCGGAATTACCAAATATTCCGATTTTCGTAGAATTTTAGGGGATCAATTTTGTTGTCGCATTTACGGCCACTCAATAATTTAAATTGAATATCCCGCTAAACATGAATAAATTAATTAATTTCAAAGTAAAAATTCTAATAAATGTTGAATCGTTCAAATGTGACCAAATTATAATAAAGTAATGTACGTGTATTGCTAAAACATAATAAATAATTGAGTGTGATAAATAACACAAGTTATTATTCATATTAGCGCTGAAATCAGCAATCGGCAATCCCACCGAAATCACAATATATGAAAATTCCAATTAATTGTGTACGAAGCGAGAAATTTCTCTGCCTGCCAATATAATGCGTCAGCAGTTCCGCCATTATTATACGTACAATTGTTTAATCTTCGTGCGCGTGTTTACAAAAAGAAAAAAAAATCCACGCAATTTACACGAAACTCTACGAAATGGTGCGCAATTAAAACGCTGCACGCAATAAAGCAATCTTCGCCGGAGGAAAATTTTTATGTATCGTAAACGCGGCGGAGCGAGCGCTCGAAGATTAAAAATTGAATTTGTGTAAAACAATGCTTTTCATTTTCGCGAAATGCTACAACTTTGACAAGAAGCATACATTCGCGCACGTGGAAAAGGTTCCGCACGCCTATCTTTCGCAGAATAGAGGATCATTTTACTTTTGTCACTGGATATTTTGAATCCAGCAGGCGGAAGTGTCGCAGTGACATAACTTCCAATATATCTCCCGCCGAAGGAGGGAGGGCGGAAAAAAGGGGAAAAAACCGCCTGTCCTTTTAATGTATTTTGATAGAACACCGCAATTGGACCAGATCAATATTTCAAACCGGGATGCGCTCTCCCGTTACGATACAATCTGATACGGATTACGAGAGGATTTTATTCATTTATTTATATTACGCGACTGCGAAAGGGCCGTGCACGCGCGTATTCATTATCCGTCAAAGTGCATTTTTATAAAAAGCGCACTTGTCATTCTCGTTTCACTTCCTGGGTTTTCGTCCGCGCGAGTGTGTACGTGTATGCGTGTTTCGCGAAATCGCAATCGGGACTAATCGCGAATACCGATCGTCCTACAACCGCGTATAGGCAGGCTCTATGTACTACGGAAAGTAAAAATATCGCGCCACACGAAATAAAATAATTGCTCATTTTTTCGCCGATCTATACTTCGCGTCAGATTTCAGGGGGTGAAGTTTTATTTATAATTTTATACGCAATACATTTTGTTACACGTGTGCACAATGCAATGAATATTTTATATACGCGCTTACTTCCGTTTCTCCTCAAAAATATTTTTCCGCATTACGCGGCGACGTATAAAATTTTTAATCAAATCCTGATTTCTGATACGAATTGTAGATCGTCTAGAGTAAGGGCTTACGAGATTTTGTAAACAACCCTGGTGGACAGATCCAGGCAAATAAATGAAATATGTATTTCGCGCAAATTCATATTCCGCGTAATTCAAAGTGCCGAAACATGTTTTAATTAACGAAATTAAATAATATCATTGTATATACATCGAACATCCGCGGGAGTACGACTCTCGTGCATCGTGCATCGTGCATTAAAACGTTTGATAGTCGCGATAATGCATTTAATGGCGGCTACGATAAAATAAAATATTTTAATGATCACATAAAATGATTCATTAATCATGATAACGTTCCTTACTGCCACATCAATCGTTTTAATACTTAATATCGCCATCGCCGTTCATCGTTCATTTTTTATTGTCCACGAGATTCGATCGCAAATCCACGAGACGTTCTCTTTAAAATGCGAAACACAAAACACGCGTTACACATTTAATCGTTTTATGTTACTGTAACGTTACGCAATATTATTAACTCGTCGGCGTGCTATCGCAAGGAAAAACTGTTATCGAAGAGTTATTACGACGGTTATCGGGTATTCTTGCGTTTTGCGTTTATATCCCGGAGGCAAGTGATTAAAGCATCGATTGCGGAGCGTTCGGTTCCATTCGGCGAATGGGCCAATACGCGGGGATATGTGGGTGCTTTATGCTTGTTTAAAGACGAAAGAAAGCCCTGGGTTTTCGATCGATTGATTAATGTGATTCATAGTCGCGCTCGCGGCGCGATGATAACGGCAGGATGCATCCTCGAAGCCGGGCGAAAGAGAAGACGAAAGAGGAAGAAAGCGAATGAGGGGAAAAAGCGCGCGAGCCGGACACCCGATTAATTATTTCAATTTTCCATAGCGATGCGCCCGATGAAAAAGGACGAGGAGAATCCAGCGGCGACTATAAGCGGCCGCTTTTATTCCGTCGACCCCGCGCATGCCGACCGATCTGCTTTCCAATTTTTTTTTCCTTTCTTTTTTTTCCTCGTCTTCCTTTTTCCGCCACCGCCACTGCCGCCACTACGGTGGATCCCTACCTAATGGTCCTTCCTCGAGTACGGACTGGCGGGAACCTGCTGCAACGTTTCGCGCGAGGATCTATTTATCAAGGTCCTGGACGCCGCGCGGCCAGCGCGAGATAAATAATTCCGCTTCGCCCGTTGGTATCGCCGCGGACCATTTCCGCACACAGCTTTTCCTCTGCACTTATTTCCCATCCCACCCGCCTAGAAAGCGCGCTTGCTAAGGACATTGTTTAATCGAAGTATGCTAATGAACACGTTTCCTGGACGCGGGACCGCACCCGTGTTGAGAGCACGACGTTGTCTGTTGTTGAAAATCACGCGTCGTAATGGATATCTTCCTCCGGATCTCTACGGAACGACCCTTTTTGCACATACCACGCTTCCACCCAGAATTTAGAACTGCATTCTCATGCGAAGATTTTACCTTATCAAAGCTTACTCTTGAAACTCTTTAAATAATTTTTTTGATCTACGATTATTTAATGTTGCTCCTTTGTTAAAGATTCATCTCAATGTTTTGCCGTCGAACAATTTTTTTTTAATAATGAACCTTGACACTTGATGATCTTGAAGCAGCATATTCTAATTAAGCAGATAGCCTACATTTATTTGCAAATAGCTACTTTTATTTTCACATAGCAAAATTTATTAAATATACATTATATTTTTTTTCCGACAGCTACGAAATTGAATAATATTATAATATGTTATATATAACATATTATATATAAAAATATATATATAGATTTTTCCTTGGAATAAAAAAATATATAGATTTTTTGAAATAAGTACATTTTTTAATAAAAAAAATATATAGCGTTTTTGAAATAAGTACATTTTTTAATAACATCAAACAAGGCTCATTTAAATGTTATTTGTTATGTATTATATCAAAAAATAATGACTTTCAATGCTACTGACTTTTGAGAAGCTACAATTACACTCAAATAGCTAGAAATTCCTAAGGTTTAAAAGATTTATTAATGACCAAATTAAAGGTAATTGTGATGTTTAAGATTAAACACGAAGGAATTTTATTTTTGTGATTAATCATTTTAAAACTGATCTCAAGGTTAATCTTTATTTTTATCATTTTTAATTTATTTTTAACCCGGGCTTCATTATATTAATAAGCATATAATAAGATTCAATATCACAGTTTAAAACAATTTTTTATTTATAAATGTCTTGTATGAGAAGATATATTTTATTTTTGTGAGTGATTAAAATAAAACTTTTATTCTCACTTAATTCATTTCAATATATTCCGATAGTTAAAAAAAAAATAAATTAAGTGGATCTTATTCGGCTCAGGTATCTTATTATTTTTAAAGAATAAATTAGACAGAACAGCTTTTCTAAGAACAATATTTTTTATGTCATTTCAGATGAAGAAGTTTATTCGGATTTCAAGAGAGATGTACGCCTAGATTTCGCAGAAAAACTTTACGATATGGAACTTTACGGGCCAAGGACTATAATTGATCTTAATTGATGAGTCAACCCATTATGCCACTGAATTCCCCTTGAATCGTTTATGACGGCCTAGGCTCTCCTCTTTGCGCCAAGGTCGCTATAAATTTTTAAGGAAACACTTCCAAGGAAACTAAACCCATGCATTACTGTCATAACAAGCTGTCAGATAATAACGAGTCTTATGAATAAAGTGGAGCAACGAGCTTCTTCTCTACAGTCCCGCTTCGATAAATAGAGACGAAAAACACGAGAATCTTAGAGCGTCTGTTTGTGTTTCAAATTAAAACTTCTGTGAGGGTCGCAAAAATACTGTGGAGAGGTATGAATAACGAAAAGTGTCAATTAGATTTTGTAATTACGTTATGTACGAATTTTTATAACTAAAAAGTTTCATTGAATTTGAATTCTGAAAAAATTTGGATAACTTCCAATATAAATATTTATAAATGTTAATAAATAATATGAATATTTGAAGAAACAATTATATAATAAGGTCAGCAATATGTATAGAAGATTTATCATCTCGAAGAATCGTGGATTTACTTTTTTTTTTTTTTAGAAAATATTTATTTTTAGAGAGCGATAGAAGCTTCTGAAGGATATGATTTTGTCGAACAAAATGTCCAATTGTCAATTGCTATCTTGTTAAATGGCAAACAAAAGTTATTTTAATATTTAATATAAGTTAAAAATTGGGACTTTTTTTACAGGGTTTTACAGAGTGTTTTATAGAAATGCCAGTAAAAAATAACTTAGCAAAAATTATTTTTTATTGGCATTTTCTAAAAGTGTATTTTAGGAAAAAAATTATGTAAAAAAGTGCCAATTTTTAACTCATATTAAATCATAACAGCGAGGCATGTTCAGTAAAAATGATTGAAAAATATAATTTGCAATAAATTAAACGACTAATTGAATTGAACGATTCAACTACAACTCTATGCTCTTACAAATTCCTCTACTTTTATTTCCACAACGTGGCTTGAGAAGTAATAACAGCCCGAACTTGCATTTACGAACTACGTTTTTGAGTGAGATTTAATAAGCGGCTAACTAGTACGACTGTGGGATTAAAGCTCGTTGTGAGCAAGGCTCTCCTTCGATTCGAACGAATTATCGTATATACGCAATTAGCCGTCGCAATCGTTGGCGACCTCGGCGCTCTTTGAATCGACGCGACTTACGTTCCTGTTAATCGCTAACTCCGTCAGTGGTTTTATTTCCACGGCGGACCTCCTGAGTTTCGTATTCACGAGGGAAAGAGAGGCGGGACAAAAAGATCTCCAAGACACACGAGAAACTTTGTTCTGTAAGTGCGGGATATACGGACGCGTCTTCTTAGATACTAAGGTTCACCTTCTTAGGTACCTTGTTGTCTCTTGCGCTTCTATTCTTGCGCGACCGCATTCGAGGCATTCGCAAGAAAGCCCTTCTCATTAGTTTGACCGCAATTTTAGAACCAAGCTCGTTGTCATAGCATAGTTAATAGGATTGTATCAAGTTACAAATTGGAGTCAACAATAATATTCCGCACGCATAGAAGCTGCCCGAGTGAATGAGCGAGTGAATGAGAGATACAGAGAGAGCATTCTCATTTATTTAATATATTTTTAGAAAAATGAAATTATTTTCATCATTTCCTACAATACGATGAGAAATCAAAATAAAAAGAATAATATTCCGTCGCAAGGAAATAATATCGTAAGATAAATTTTGATGACATTAACTAGCAAAATAAATTATAAAAATGATTTCCCGGAACATCGCATTCGCGTTGCATTTACGAATTTTCTGCTTATATAATTTAATGTTCTGTTTTATTAATTGCATTAGAAAGTACGTAACAAAAGTCTGAAGGAGAGAACTCTGAGGAGAGAAAGAGAGAGAGAGAGACTGAGACAGACTGAGTTCACTTCAGGCAACCCTTTTATAATAGATGGTTTCCTGCAGCGGCTTTTTCTCTTACAACCTTCGTTTATTCGAGAGCCAAATCGAGCGGAGGAGATTAAAATGGTGAGAGCACACGGAAGCTCATACACTTTGTATCCAGAGGGTCATTCACACATCAAAACGGCTTCATCGCCTTTCTACGCTACTACATGATGTGTTAACAACAAGATGTATATATTGTAATTGTTATATAATTAATACAAAATATACAAAGAATAAAGTTGCATTATACTTAATAAATTTTAGATTCCATAATTTTTCCATATTTATATATAGAGTATAAAATTTAAATTTAAATATTTAAATTTTTAAAAAAATATGAATAAGAAATAAAGCCAGTAAAAGCTCACGCAGGATATCAACGCGTAGTATTGAAATAAATAAATACAAAAAGATATAGAAAAACTTAGGCACGCTGAGATGCGAGTAAAATATAATAGATAATTACGTCATACACGCTGTAAATCGTTAATTACTTAAATTATTTAAGTTAATTTTAATCACAACCCATGTTTTACAACCTTTATAATATTTATTAGATGTCTTTCTTTTTATTATTTATTAGATGATGACTAAAAACCGTGATCGAAACGTTACATTATTCTGATTTTTTTCCAACAATAAATGTTTTAATACTTTTAATATTGCGCGCTGATTCTGCGTAAATCCTTATTGGCTGTATTCATATTTGATTTACTCTTATATACATTAAAATTTTTAAATTTCAAAGAATTAATAACACGATGGCACGCTTGACGAGCAACTCAAGATGTATCAAATCACTTCAAATATATGAAATACTATCAACATTTCAACATCGAACATTATCAAAGATATTAAACATTATTGCAAGATTTAGAAGAAAAAATCTTGAAAGTCTTATAAGTATCGAATATATGTATAAAATTTCTCTTACATAATATTTTACGTTTATTACTTTACTATCCATTTTCTATTTCATCTACAGACGTAGATAACAACCTTATTTTCAAGAATCCTAATCGTTTAGCCAATATTCAAATGCTTGTAAGAGAGAAGTTTCCCGGACATTCAAAACTCTTTCAGCAGTTTCCAGCCATTCGGAACATTCTCAAGATTTTTCAAGACTCTCGAGGAATTTTCCGATTTCGAACTATGTCCGCGAAGCTGTTCGAATCTTTATACGATTAAATTGTTTGGAAACCTACAGATGAAGAGTTCGAGCGAACATCGAAATCGTAAACGCGATACGTAAAGGGAAAGATGGAAATGTATTTCTTAACCGGTCATTCACTGGCGCGTTATTCTACAGTCCGCGTAGCATCATTAGCAGCCAGCGTAAAGTGTCAGTCTCAACCCTCAGGTCCCCTGGCATACGTGCCTGTTTATTCACCTGCTATCGACGATCCCCCGTTGAAAGGATCGCTTCATCGGCGCGTGAGGTAATTGCTCACGATCACGCCTCCGCGAATTTTGCACGAATCGTCGGTTAATGCCGCAGGCACACGGACGGAAACACCACCCCCACACACACACACACACATACACACACACACACACACACACACACGGACGCTCACGATCGCCTGTGGGAGCAGCGAGGCGTTCTCGTGCGGAGTGTGGAGAGCGTGGTCGTTGTGCAACAGGATTTCCCAACCGCCGATCCGGTCCGGGATGGACCGCGCTCCGGGATTTAATTTTCATTACGCGTCTGATAAGCGCCAGACTTTCGCGGCAATTTAATCGTCCATGTGGTAGCCGCAAGCGAATATTATAGAGATAATATTAACAACTTATTAGTCTTTATAATTTATTGGCGAACGCTCTCTACTTCCAATTAATAAATCGGCGATGTCTGTTTAGGCCTAAATTGCTCTCTGTCTTTCTTTGATCGATACTATCCTAGCGAATATTTAAACGTGATCGGGTTTCTGTGGCGATGAGGGTGACAATGAACGCGTTGTCGAGCTTCAACGTTATCGAGATGTGTGTCCATTACCTGTGACGGATGCAACATCCGCGTACACGGCATTGTCACCGTTCACCATCTGCGTGAATGGAACAATCGCCATGCACGCGTACTGCTCGTGAAAACAAGGGAAAGTTTAGGGAAACTCGTATCTCGGTTATAGACCTATGTTCTCTAAAAGAAACACTCGTGTGATAGATGGGTCTTTAACTTATCGATTGGCGTGTGAGGCCGCATCTATTTTCCGTCATCGCTGTAGCGAAAGAAGTTCTTAGACCGCGAAGATAAATAATATCGCGTTTAATTTAAGTACATCAACATTATGTTGTATTTTGTATTAATATTATATTACGTTAATATGATAAAAATATTATTGTAACAGTTTATGTATTTAACTAGAATTTAATAATAACCGAAAATATCAGATTTCATATTGTACATGAATGCAACTTCGTTTGATATTAATATATTTACAGATATCACTTGTTGTACGGAGTGCTATCAATGTTGCACGCGCTTGTCCGTACTACTAAATTTGAACTACCTGGAAACTCCCGGAAGTTTACGTCGACCGCAGTCACCGGCGGTTTTTACCCGACCACGAAAACATTAGATGTATGTCCACTCTAAAGAATTACACGTGTTAAGTTCAGAAGCAGCCCGAGAGAAATGAAAGGAAGAAGTCCCCGAGAGCGCGTGGAAAGAAAGTGGGAAGGAGATGATGAGCGCGAGAAACGTGTGCTACAGGAAACGCTACAGAATAAGATTGGGGATAAAAAAGAATTAAACTGTCTACTTTTCTCCGCGCGGACTATCACGAGTGATAAAGAACGTGATCTCAAAGTGCCTCGCAGGGGAAACTGGGAAGGTTTGACCACAGGAAAGTTACAACTATATATTTCGAATTTTCCGACCATTAAGATATGCTCCCAGTAAGCAAGAAACATTAAAGTAACATTTAGAAATATTGATCTCAAGTGTATTTTTTGAAAACGTTTTAAACGTACAAATTTTAAAATAATATTATATAAACATTTTAAAACCATTATCTCCAAGTCATGGTCAAAGTTCACATTGATGTTGTATACAATATTAAATACAATATATTTAAAACGTTACATGCTATTAAATATTATTGTAATAATATGGTAATAATAATTTTATGCTTATTGGGCTGAAACTTACAATTATTCATTAATATTATTTTCAAAGCAAATTACGATAATCTTGGACATTTTATGGACCACCCTTGATTATTTAATTGTTTTTCATATTACACACGTGAAATTTTAAATAAAATATTACACTAAATGCGAATTATGGATTATCTGAATTTTATAAGTAGCAATGGTAAATAATTTCTTGAACGTATACAAATGCGCGGACTATCAAATGGCATCTCGCCGAAATTTATATTTATCAAGTCGCCACTCGTGAAACAGAGTTAGCGCACAGAGACAAATAAATAAACTTGTACGCGTATTCGCTAGTGTTAAGCATTAGATGTGATGCCATCCTGTGGGAAGCAGATCCAATGCACATAACGTTCTCGTTCTCTCTGTACGCGGTATTAACTACGCGTACCAATGTAAATATATAATGTGTCTCCGCACTCGGCTCTTCAACCCCTGTTATGGTAACATTTCAACGTAGCTCAACCATAATACCAGAAACTATTGAAATCTCGTCCCACGTGGATAACGTCGCGTGAAACATGAACATTGCAGGTTTATATCATTTTAGGAGAAGCTCTCCTTCATGCGCTCGGAATCATTTTGTTCGTAATGATGCTTTCGAACATTTAATACAGAATGTTACGCTGAGAAAAAAAAGTTGTTAACCTAATTAAATTTTTCAACTTGATTGAATTTCTTCAGTGCAAGTATTTATGTATTTAAGTTAAATATATATAAATGTTTAAACTGAAGTTCAAGTATTTTATGTATTTAAGTCAAATACATAAATATTAGAACTTATTAAATTAGAAAAAATTTAATTGATTGAAAAATTTAGTCAAGTTCACAACTTTTTCCTCAGTGTCCCAGATGAACAAATCAAATAAAAATTTTTAATAAATTTTTATAATAGTTCCTTGAACATTCACTTCTAATCATGCTGACTGGAAGTATATTTACCCTCTTTTTAAAAATAATATTAAAAAATTTTAATTTTTAATATTTAAAATTATTTTAAAAAATATTTAGACATATTTAAAAACTATTTTAACATTATTTTATGACATACTTAAAAATTATTTTTATAACTTGAAATGTACAAAGAAAAATCTACTTTCAAAAAATTTGATTATTTTGGTCATTTTTAAATGCACAATCCCCCGTAAGTTTCAAGCGGATCTTATTGTAACAGACTTGTAACAAAGAATTATCTAGGAAATTTAATATCGAAAAATCGATTTTAGATTGGTTAAAAGAGCCAACGATAAAAGATCGTCGGTACTCCATATTAGACTATAATCGAGTCGAGATTATAGAATAAATGCTTCCGGGATATCGCGTGTACGTGATTGCATTTGAAGCCCGCGAGGCGAGCGTGCATCCCACCTGATCCTTTAGGATTCAGAGCGGCGGTAGTGTGAAATCAGATACCACATAAAAAAAATATACCGACGGCCGGGATGCGCGGCTCGCGCTGTGAAATTCGAAGTGGAACGATGTCCATACAGTTTTACCGACGAGCGCGGAAAAATATGGGCACGCTAGAGCGTATGAATTCGGAGCGTCGCGCAACTCGTGTGTCAGAAAGAGAGAGGACGAATTTATAATACGTGTATACATTACGAGATAAATGATACATTTTGCGGAGGAATCCGTATTAATTAGCAAGCGCGCCTCGTGTTTAGCGTGACGGTCTCTGACACGGGCGGAAACTTTTGTTCCCAACTGAAACAGCACAGCTTCGCTGGATGGACGCGCAGAAACAATCTGCATGTTAAAAGCACGTGAAATGCCGATATTATAACAATGTATGTAAAAACAGGGGTTTATTTTATTCGCTCTCGAATTATATCTCCGCGAATCTGTGCGGGCATACTCGCCCGCGGTTCTTGAATATCATTTCAAGCAAATATCATATCATTCCGGGATTTAGCTCTGTTAACGTACTCCTTTCCCGGGTATCTCCTCGCCCGTAGCGGTTGGATCCTTTAAAGCCCGGAAACATTTCCAGCAGAGCCAGCGCGAAGGGATGTAAGGTGTGTACAGTAAGTTGAGATGAGATTGCTTCCGCGGGATTAACTTTACGCAGCGGTAAGGAACGATTTATTGGAATCGCGTCTAAGGGAGGAGATAATGTCACGAAAGCTAAAGCTGCTCGATGACCCTCTTTACGCATTCGGTCCTCGAATTTCTTCTCACCGCGTGTCTCCAAGTGTATCGCTCAGATAACAAACACCGACAGAGTGAAATACACCTAAATCTTTTATCACGTGGAAGTAGGACGCGTTTAAAATCCCCGGCGATCGAGGGTTACCGGAAGAAAGGGGATACGCCTTCGTAAATCAGGATGTCCGGTCGCTCCGCGCGACCATTCCAGCTTTAAGTCTCCTCGATCGAGTCGCCAACAAATCCTTGGCTTGTCCGAGCCGAGATCGAGGGAGATGGTGACGCGACCGGAAATTACGCGCGTCAGAACGCGCGGCTAATTGAACGTAATTCTTATTACCCGTACATGCCTCGTAAAACGAGTGAATTCGAGAACTACACGTCCCGTCGAGGGAGATGATGACGCGCCCGGTAACTCCTACACACGGGAATTTCACCCGTAACCCGCTCTGTCACCCGTCCTACTTCCTGGACCCGGAATTAATCCGGCAATTCTGCCGGTGCGTCCATTAGTTGATTTATTAAAGGACTTGTTTGTTCCTCGGTCCGACGAAAGGTCGTGCCCCGCTGTAACGAAAAGTCGCGCACCGCCGCGCCCACGTCATAATTGCCATGCTAATTTTCTCGATGAGGTAATCGGCGTGTCGTACCGGAGTACTACGCTTTATCTGCGCATCTTGCGCAATTCTTTCCCACATGTTGAATAGCAACAAATCTTTAAAGAGATTTTGCAACATTATTTTGCTTAACAACATTCGTAAAACATAATCGAAAATAATTATCGAAGAATTAAAGATAGTGAAGAATTAAATTATTGAGCATTTTGATTGTAATCACTGCGATTAAGTATCGTGTGCTTAACGAGCAATGGAAATAAGAAATCGTCAGCTAGTGAATTATGGTTAATTAGAAAATCTCTCAATTTAATTTATCCGAACTATTAGGTTAAAAAAGTCATGTCGTTTTGTTTTCTATCTAATTTTTTCATACAAAGCAAATAAAAATAGGTAGAAGATATTTTTTTATTCTACTTATACACATTATGTGACAAAATGGTATAGTTTAATCAAGAAACACAAGTTCTGCGTTCAGTTGAATTCAACCCTCCCGAGTGATCGATGAAACTTGTTAGGTGTATAAGAGAATGATGTGGCGTCATTTTTTATGTTTATTTAGTTATGATAATTGTATCATATTTTTCAACTTATAACATAATGTATTTTGATGAATGAAATAAAAATGGAAATAACACCAGTTTGTATTATTTTCATAAATATTAAATTGGTAAGTATTTCAGAGGTAATTTAAAAAAAAGGCTTAAAATTATCCGAAAAAATATGATAAAATTGTTTACGGAAACATAGATACTTTAACTGCAATTTTCATTTTTTATTTAATTGTTCTTGTAACAAACTGAGTTGTTTACAATATTTACTATTATAACACATTTGAAATATATTGAGTTTTGTATTTTAAGAGCAATATTTGGAAAAAATTGGATAATTACAAAGATAAGAAAATGTTTGCAATTTCATTATATCTGAATATAAAATAAAAGTTTTAAAGAAGTACTTCAATTTTGTAGAAATGTTTAAAAATTTTATTTGAAAATTATAAATTTTATTTTTTTTAGTGTATTAAAAGTGTATCCTTAGTGTATCCTCTTAAGAATATTTTAAAAGAATATTTATAATTTTTTGACATTTTATTTAGTTAGATTTCGTTAGTATGTAAGATGTAAGTAATACGATGTTGTAGCTAGATTTTGATTTTACATCAACCGCAAAACAAAAAAAATGTATATATTTTTAATGCGAATTAAAGTCATTTTTCTATCTAATTCATCTAATTCATCTTCTCTTAATAATGTTGCTGTTTCTGATAGATGTTTGACTTGCTACTTCTTCTGTTTCTCTTGATGATAAACTATTGACAATAAATCAGATGAAACATCAAATTTTTACCTCTGTTTTTTTGTCTTTTTTAAATAGAATAATTTATAATAAATTTGTAATGCCTATGTGCTATAAGAGATAAGACATAAATGCATCCACGTAAATGTCAGAGTAGGATGCACTTAAGATGCACTTAGAAACGCTCGGCGCACACTTGCTCGCCTAATTATACCGACAATTAACTTTCCATCTGCAATTTAAGACTTTTTTGGCACAAATTTCACTCTCAAATTTTCACTATTCAAATATCAATTTTTATTAAATAAAGATTTTAACATTTTAAAAAACTATTTGGTAATGTAATAGAGATGTTAAAAAGAACCTTGAACTTTTCCAGATTTTTTGAAAATCTAGAACAGTGAAAAAACTTGGTCAAAAAGCATCCAGATTGCACAAGGAGGGTTTATTTGCATAGAAGTCAAATGAACCATCGAATAAGATTTTTCTATTAAGAATTGTGGTCTGCCAACGTAAAATACACCGTTACAAGTTTCTTCCAAGCAATTAAAAATTCTATTTTCTTCATAGATTCTTACTGAATCAAAATGTGCAACAAGTTTAAATCACTGACAACCTTCGAACTTCATTCTCAAATATTGGAAAGTATGTTCGAAATCCTTCCGTTCTTCTGTTGTCGCCTACTGAAATGCAACTCAAACTTTTCAGGGAAATAACTGTCTGCACGCTCGGTTCTTTTGAACTATCACGACTTTATCCAGGTTGCAAAAGCGACGGGTGAGGAATTGCTGACGATGAAAGGACGAGAATCAGCAAGGAAGAATGGAAACGGAGAGAGAAAAGCCCCTGGGTTAAAAAAAAATAGATAAAAAATTCATACGGCACACTGAGTAGCGAGGAATGCGTAAAAGAAAAAAAAGATGATGTTGCGAAAAATGCGAGAAAGGATCACTATCCTGTAGCGGACAATACACGAATAATTGATAAACGAACTAGCAGAAAATCGATAGTGTAAAGTTGCAAGAAGTAATTGAAAACAATTTAGTATCAAGTAGATTTATGAAGTTTTTAGATGATCTATTATTTGAACAATTAGTCGTAACGAGATTCGAAGGAGAAACAGAATATATTATTTGTGTATGAAGAAACTCTTATTTCTATCCCTTCGTACACATAGTTTTTTTGGCATCTTTTCTACACACAATTGGATTGCAACACTGAGTTAATTTTAATTATTTTTAGAAGTATAAAAAAATTCTTGAATGATTCTTATATACCTTAATACCTCTAGAAACTATTTTTATGATTGTTTAACCTGAAGCAGTCACTTAAGTGTTAGAAAAATAAAGCTCATGTCACAGCAAATTTTTTTATTGATCTAAGATCCATATCTCTTATTCGAAGATTTTGAGACCCAATTTATACGAAAAAAATAAGTTTTAACTCATATATTCCTTTGAAATCGATCTATTAAAACTGGATGTAGAAATCATCCCATGTTATCATTTACATTATAAAATCAATACATTATAAAATAGTATAGTAAAAGTTTATATTAGAAATTCGAAATAATAACATGAATTTTAGAAAGAGGTTTTTGAGTTAAAATAGTATTGTAAGCTAAATGTTTATATCATGTTTCTATAAATGCTTTTATAATGTCTATTTTTATTTTTGTTAAAAAATACTTTATATATAATTTTTAAATTATGTAACATAATAAATGAAAATAATCATTCTTAATAATTCTTGCAAGAGCAAATACAATATAAAAATAATTATATGATAGCGACTTAGTCTTACTTTAAATTGCTATATTAGCAATAAATTAGCAACAAATTTCATTGTTATATGTATATAGTCCTGTTATTAACTTAATCTTCCTTTAGCGGAACATTATGTTTAAAAAACCTAATAGAGCAAAACTTTTTTTCTTTGGCAACTTTTTAACAAATGAGCAACAAATTAATTTTAATGGATTTTGCTTACTTTGTTCCGTTAATTTATAAGATGTGTCAAGTTAACTATTCTTCTTAATATATGTTATTCTAACCCATTCATCTTGAGGTAATAAATCCATGTAACTTTATATTATATTTGTAACGTTCTTAATTTAATATGTGTATACAAAATATATATTTGCATAAATATCTTACATGGAGTCATTATTCCAATTTAAGATAATCGTTAATTTTTCACTCACCGACACGACGTGCAGCAGCGAAGTCGTAACGCCACGTTGACCTGCAATACACAAATATAAAATTTAGATTAGTGCTCGAACGACACACTTCACATAAAAAGACTAATAATTCTTTATGCATCACGGAGGTATGCTATTCGTCTTGCAAAAGTAGATATTAAGTGAAAGATTACGTAATTTCAACGAAGAAATTTTCTTTGAAGAGTTTCTTCGAAAAAACAGAAGACAATTAAACAACGTAAGTAATTGAGTTAAATATCTCCAGTGACCGAACATATCAGGACACTTAAACACGGGAAGAATGATTTTGTTGAAATATTTAAATATTTAACTGGATACGGATTTGAAAATAATTTTATTGGACTATCAAAATAATTATGATGGATGTTCAAGTATGACTGCTGCAAAAAATTTTGACATTTTAGCAATTTAGTTTGAGAGTTTAACATAATTATTTTGATGGGCTAACAAAATTATTTTCAGATCTGTGTCGAACTAAATTTTCGAGGGTACAAAACTGCCAATTAGTAATAAAATTAAGAGTTATTGCAACTTATTGCAATTGTAATGCCCGTAGCTTACTCAATTCATAATCATGGACCTTGAGGGTTTTCGCAAGAGTCGCTTTTCCTGAAATTATCTTTGTTTAGCAAAACCGTTCTTTCCGTGAACGGAAACTTATTATTATTATTAATTTCAAACGCGGTAATAAATACTATGCAAATAACAAATACTTTGACAATCACTCTAGTTGATCGTTTACATAAAAAAGAAATTAGTTTACTATTTCTGGGTTTAAAAAATTTGTATGTAAATATTATAACTTATTATCTTGTGGTTTTTCAAAGAAATTTGTAGGACAAAATTGTTCAATCGTGTGAACAGAGGGCTATTATTGAAATAAACATTAAAAAAAAAACACCTATTATAGATATTAATCTTTAGAGAACAGATGGGCGACTTCTAGAGTTTTCAATTTAAAACTTTAATATATTTCGCAATGATTTATCAAAAGCTGAGACTGATCCACAGCCAATATATCGGCTTCCTTTTCTACACAGAGAAAAAAATGTTGTTGAACCAGCAGTATCAATCTAATTGGAAATATCTTATTAATTCAATAACAGTATTAATGAAACAAAAAGACTAGAAGTAGACAATAACAAATGTAGTAGAATGAATAAAATTTAGTTGAGCCAAATTATGTTTTAATTCATATTACAGCGTTTTTTTTCAATGTAGAAATTAATTATTTCGTGTTTGTAAACACATAGGCGTAATCTATACTATTTTAAATTATTTCATTAATTTCACTGTTGAGATATTAATATTTTTGATAATCGCATGGGTACAGTAATATTATTCTCGCAATTCAAGTTATAAAGATATAGCAATGTTATTTGCATTTGTATTTTTGTATAAAGTAACAATAATAGATAATAATGACTACATTAAGTTATTAAAGTTCTTATATCTTTTAATTTAATTTTACTTTCTAGCTGAAGTGGGAGAGGAGAAACTTGTTTCATTTAGTGATTACACTCTTCACTATATGTAGAGACTTAGAGATACAATTGTTTTTTTTAATTTTATTTTTTGTAACTATACAGGATGTTTCCTTATAAGTGGCTATCCCCTTCATAATAGAGTTTAGGTCAAACTGTATAATATGATATTATTCTTATTGGATCTATCTCTATTAGTTTGCGAGATAAAAGAGCATGGCCACTAATACGAGGATACCCTCTATATAATTACACGACATTGTACTAAATAATTGTATCATTGAATCTCTACATGTGAAGAGTGTAATCAATAGATTTAGGACTAACAAAAGTTTTCTCGCACATTTTATCTAGGAAACATAATGAAAATAAAAGATACAAGAATTTTTATAAATAACCAACTTAATCTGTTCATTGCTATCAATTCTTTATAAAAGAATAAAACAAAAAGGCAAATAGTATAACATGGTATTTTTAAAACTCTACCTGCCAGAATAATATTACTATAATATACTCATGACATTGTTCTCAACTCTCATAGCGTAAGCAAATTGCATAATTTGCAATAGTATTATCACCTATGTGTCTACAAACGGGTGCAAAACATGAATTCTTATTATAGCTGTCAGTCTCCATAATCTAAAGGTACAGAAAAAGAACATTAAAAATGATAAAAATGAAAGGAACTTTCATCTCTTATTCTATTTTAAAATTATATTCTTATTTATTTCTTGATTATACTATTATAGATTTCATGAATGTTATCAAATTTCATCATTTTAGGTAGACAGTCTCTATTGCTTTCATTGTATTCTATAAATATGCACAAAAAATAATGTTATGCATTATACACAGAGAAATAAACTTAGATTTTTTTTCAATGTTAGTATTAAATTTCATAACTTATATCCCTAAATGTAAATTTTTACACATTATACACATATCAATACTCACTTTTCTATCGTTTTTATTATAATCTAGATTACTATAATATTGATGTAAAATTTTTATTCGCTCCATCATTGCTTTGACTTAATAATGTTCGTATAAAGAAATCAAAGTTGCTATTGATCATGAGCTCTTCGTATACAGAAAATTCATGGGATACGAGATGGAAAGAATCTTAGGGCCAGTTTCACAACCTCCTGTAAACTTAACCGACAGGTTAAGTGTCAATCGTGATTGGTTATTTCTGGTCAATTCTACTTAACGACAAATGCAATCAATTTCGATGGAAAAATCAGCCGATTAAGTTAACCGAAGGTTGTGAAACTGGCCCTTAGTACTTTGCTGAAGACTACCATATTAAGAAGGGATACCTTAGTTGACTAAATCATTTATTGTTTATTTGCAGATGCGATGTCCACAGCATCAAGACGGCTGCATTCCCTAAATGAAAAAGCAATTGTCGTATGCTCAATATTCATCGTTTATGACGTTTACACCGATTTATACAACACTCGTTACTTCAAAAATGCACCGATATACCGATGCACAAAAGTACGTGCTTACCTAGCGGGCTAGCACGAGTCTACCTATGTACCCCCTGGTCCCCGGGCCGGCCGGCGGGCCCAGCGGCGGCTACGAAAGCTCGAACGTGTGATTGGCCGGATGTAATCGGTAGGAACCAATTGCATTCGACGACTCAGTGAGCGATCGTTGGACGCGCGCTGCGCGCGGATACACTACGTGATGTATTTAGGCGCCATGCGAGACGTTCTCGATTGTGTGACTCCTTTTTCGTGAGAGAAACGAAATCCATTCGCAAAGGATCGCAGACTCAACGTACGCCAAACACCCCGTCGACTTCGTTCGTGATGATATTGACCTCAACGAGCAGGATGCCCATCGTCGGACGTGCCGGACGCTGCGAGTGTCTTCTTCCTGGATTCCTGGGTGCGACTTGGCGATTCGTGTCTTGCTTCGGGAGCTTGGTAAGTGAATTACACATGAGATACGAAAGATTCGAAGTGAGACGCGTCCGAATCTCAATCCTAATTAAGAATAATCCCATCCTATGTATCATGGTGATATGATAATTCGAAAATTCGCGTTTTTTTCGCTACGATCCAGACAGTCTTTCCCGTGTAAAACGGAGTCGAAATCACAAAGACTCCAAGACTATGGAATCCATGATTTTATAGTACATGTACAAGATATCCTTAGAGTAAATTAATGTATTTTTTAAACTAAAATTAAGCTAAAGTTAATGGCTTACATTGAGAAAAATTTTTTTAAATAAAGAAATACATTTTCTTAAAATCATATTTTGATGCAAGCATTTATTTGTTTTGTTTAAATAAAAATATTTATTTTTAAGTAAATAGACACATTAAATATATAATTTGTATTTTTATATTTTTTATTCAAATAATGATTTTACAAATGAGCTAATAATATTAATAAATTTAATTTAATTATTTTCTTAAATTAAAAAATCTGATTATCTTTAATATAAAAATAGTCTAACTGTATTTTCTAGAATTGCAGGAAAAAATTACTTGATTAAAAAATATTTCTTTGTTTTATTTACATAAATATTTCAATTAAAAAATTTTTAACTTGTCTGCAGTTAAATAAGTTAATAGGACTCACCAAGTAAATAATTTTTTTGTGTAAATTTTTTGTTTTAAGGTATTTTTTCTCTTAGTGTATAAAATTAGTTACGTTAAAAATTACATGAGTAAAAAAATTAACTAGTTAAAAGTTACATTAAAATTAAATTAAATTAAAAGTTAATTTTGAAAAACATGTTTTAATACATATTAAATTAAAAATTCATAATTTTTTCAAGTTAGATTACTCAAAATAATTGGATATTTAAAACAATTATGATATGGATATTCATTATAGATTGAAACCGATCTGGCTTACGCCGAAATTAAGATAATTAAATTCCAATTATGTAAGATCTTAAAAATCGAATTATTTAGATTTAAATATTAGATTCCTCCATATAATTTTTATTTTACTTCAACATCGAGATCGCAAATATTTTTATTATTATGAACTCTCCAAAAATATAATATTACGTTGCTATTATGTCTCAGGTAATTAATTCTTTTTTAATTTAATAACCGTTTCTAAATTCTTCAATTAATATTTTTATTTTTAATCAAGTTTTTAAAATTTCATGATCCTCTTAACTAAATATAATTTTATTATAAATTTGTATAAATTAATTTAATAAAATTGTATTAAATTGTATAGGATCTTCTCGTCCCATAATTATATTTAAGTTTTTTTTTTTTACTTCATTTCAAAATTTAAAATTTCGATAGTTTAAGTTTCATCAATCTCTTTATACCAGTTTCCATTTAAAGAACAATTAAATTACTCAAAACAATTTTAATATTATTAATTAATTTTAATATTTTACTTGTAAATCAAGTTTTTATGAAATAATAAGATAACAAAGAAATATTGTATATTTTTATGTGGGAATGTATATTCTTTTATAATTTTTTTCTTTTACATTGATAAATTTTTAACTTACAAAAAAGTTAATAAATTAAAGTTTATATCCTTCACAAATGATTAGTTAAAGTTAAAAATTAAATTACTTTAAATTAACTAAGTTAAGTTAAAAGTTATTAACTTTATTATTTAACTTTTAACTAGTTACTCCCCTATCCTGCCTTTATGATATCATTACGATATCGTTAAGTGATAAATGACATCCTTGTGATATTATTATGACTTCTGTGTTCTACCTCGGGGATCTTTTTCCAAGGGATGTCCTGAGTACGTTTTTAGGACGTGCCTTGAAGGCCTGTGCCATATGGGATTCCTATTTCAGGATAGCGATCATGTAGTTTTTTCCCTCGATCGAAAACGTGAAAAATGAAAAATTTCTCCATTAATTTCAGTGGTAAAAATTTTCATTTTTCATTTTCCGCCTTAGGGAAAAAGTTACACGATCAGATGAATAAATCGCGCGAAAAAAATTGCTTCGATGAACAGCTGGAACCTGTCCGCATTTAACGTTAATTTTCTGTAAATGATAATTTTCAGAAATCGCGTGAAATAAAAAAGCAAACGTACGAATGAATTTGGAACTTGGCGTTTATCGAACGCCAGTGTTTTGATAGATCACCCAATGTATTTTTGATGCTGTCTGACATTTACGATATTTGCCATCTGGTTACTGTCGACAGTAGGGAACTTCCTCTTCATGCCACGGCCTCGTCGATGCAAATATATGAGCGGCTCAGAAAGCTTTTTCGCTCTCTCGACTCGGCTCGCGCTTGTTCGAGAGTTCCCACGCGAAGAGTAAGTTCCTCCCCCCGAAACTTTGCGTTGCATTTTGTAGAACAGAGTTACGTGACGTAACACGTTACGTTAGAATGCATTATATTGCCGGCTGCAGAGCATTAAAGTTGCTCTCGTCGCTTTCGACATACGGGCCATAACGCCTACTACATCAATGTAAGGCGAGACTTTATAAATTAATATCGTAAGAAGAAAACACATCCTCCACTTACACAGAGCGTGATATGCAATTGTACCTTATTACAAAGGAAGAAATATAAAAAGGGAGCACTCTCTAAATTGGAATCAGTGCATTCATGAAAGACAGTAAATAATCTGATTTCAGTGATATAACTATATCATTCAGTGATACATACATATATACACTGTTTTTCAGTAATAATATACTGATTCGGTCAGAAGTGAGAGTACCCCCTTCTTAATCAGAATTACTAAGAAATAGTGAATAGTCACTGATGATCACAGTTATAAGTATAGCACTGTAAATCAGTAAGATTTCACTGATTCAAATTTAAAGAGCAGAGATTGGAAGTACTCTCTAAATCTGAATCAGTGAAATCTTACCAATTTGCAGTACTGTACTTATAACTGTGATCATTAGTAACTATTCACTATTTTACAGTGATTCTGATTAAGAAGTGGGTACTTTCACTGACCGAATCAGTATATTGTTACTGAAAAACAGTGCATATGTCACTGAATGATATAGTTATATCACTGCAATCAGACTATTCACGTCTTTCAGTGAATAATACACTGATTCCAATTTAGAGAGTACTGTTACATTTTTATAATAGTGATTTGGTGATGTTACATTTTTTTCGTAACGGTAATAGTAATGTCAATAACGATTGCTTGCTAATACTGTGACTTTTTTTTCAGTGCAAAAGTGATTATTCCTGACATTACTATTACCATTAAGAATAATATTTCGATTTTTTTGTAAGTATATCAAAAGTGACTATCCAATGCTGACATGACCATTATGTTATTATAAAAAATTGTGTGACGTTATTATCAAATCGCAGGATTAGATATGTTAATATATTTTTTAACTAAATTAAGTCAAAATTAAAAATTAATTTTGAAAAACATTATTCATATTAAATTAAAAATTTATAATTTTTAAAGTCAAATTACTCAGCAATTATAATATTGATCTTTAAACAAATTTAATATTTTATTTATAAATTAAATTTATAAGAAATAACAAAGAAATATTAGTTTTCATAAAAGAATATAATTTTTCTTTTGCATAGATAAATTTTTAACTTAGAAAAAATTTTAATAAATTAAAATTTTAAAACACTAATTAAATCATTACAAATTAACTAAAATAAAAATTATTAATACTTTTTAATTTTATTATTTAACTTTTAATTTTTTAGCTTCTACCCAATCATGCTAAATCATGTTATTATTAAAATAAATACATAAAAATGATAATGAATGTTACTGGAAAACTTGTTACTTCTCAGACAAAGATAGGAAGTATAATGAATATGTAGAGATGCATGAAACGTCGAAGTAATTTTTTATTGTTTCATATTTTTATACACATAATAAGCATACGATTACATCGTATTAGGTACTATAGATCGTATATGTATAACTTATACGTATACTTATATATATATTTATATATATCTATAATATCCAGCGTTTTTTTGTACAATAAATAAAGACTCTAGAGCATTTTAAACATAACATCGCGCATTTCCGCGCGACCGCTGCATCGAGTATACAATAATTCAATAACGAGCTCTCTAATATCCCTCATTACACTTAAAATTATCGCGAGAACGCGAATTAGCGATGATTGTGGGCAGTTTTCACGATCGATATCACGAATATCTTGTCTTATTCAAAGTCAAGATATATACAGACTACATCTTCGCAATAGATGATTTCGTATATTTTTATTTCATCACGTCTCCTTCGCATTAATTCAAGTAGCAAACAATAGTTTTAAAAACATTTATTTGATATTGAAGGACACATTTTTTTCAAATGTTTAAATTTTCCAAACGTTACAAATTATTCTTTCATTAAAATGAACGTTTTTTTTAATGAAATAAAGGGGACTTAACCCATTATTTGTAACGTTTTTAAAAGTGTTTTTCAAATGTAAAAATATTATTTGTCACTTGGGAATATATCAATTAATTGATAAATGCAGAGCGATGGGATATCAAGCGTTTTCAATCGTTTCGGATGTGTGACGAAAATCTTGAATTTATTTCCAACATCGTTATCCAAGATCGTGAAAATTATTGAAAATATTAAAAACATCTATGAGAATGACAGAATCGAATGCCCATCGCTAAGCGTAATTAATTCTTTACTCAATACTGACGGGAGAGAAGAAAATAAATCAATGATCCCAATTATATAGATTTGACCATAAACGGTACTAAATTTGGGAACATTAAAATTCAATTGTCCGGGCGAACGTGATTAAGCAATAATAAATTTTGGACAATCGGCGAAAGCTCATGCGTTAAATCGCCGTCCCGTCACGAGATCGGAATCCCTCGAGCTACGAGGGACAGAATCCGGTACAGAGGCGCCGCGCCTCGATAATAATTAATCCTTCAATAAATGACGAGATATTGAAAAAAAAAGTAACGGCAGTCTCGTTGGCGCGCGAATGTGAGAAATGCGCGGCCGGATCGTAACGCGAGTTATGGGATTCCCGTGTAATCGTCCGATAAATCCGCCGTATGCTCGAAAAGAAATATCGTGTTTAAGCTTAATTCGGAAGTGAGTGTGATAAAAATTGATGTCACGGCTCTCGCGTGGTTAGAACCGCGGCCTCGTAAATTCTGCATAACGACACGACGTTACGTTACGGAAACAACGGTGGGGCTCTCGGGCTGCTCTCTCTCTCTTTCTCTCTCTCGAGCACGGGGAGGGGAGATCGATAAGCCGGTCCTTCCTTTCCGAGCTATCGAGCTTCACCAGGCCTTAATCACATCTCATCGTTTAATTGTTTACTCGCTCCCTTGCAGAACACCGCTGCGCTAATATCGACATTAATTTACAGTAATCAGCGCGATGTTGACATTAATTAATGATCATTTTCTCACACGCGCTTGCATCTCTTCTTATTAAATCTGTCGGCACAGGTGATTATTTCATACAATGTTGTTTTCGTCACAACATTGTTAATTCACCCGCGAATCGTCCGACATTGTTCTAGATAAAGAGAGTACAAATTATCAAGATTAGTACTTTTTGTCTTAATTGTTATTTATTAAATAACTCGGATATTTTTGACAATTATCCAAGAGATTTATCAGGCTTATCAGACTTTTCATGGATTCGCGTAATCGTTGCTACAATAGCTTTCAATTTAATCAATTTAATTACGTCGTTAATCACAATCACTTCACATCTTGATATTGCATCGATCGATAATTATTATACCGTATCTTTATATATATATATATATAAATATGATTATTTTATAACAACTACGTTATTTTATAATAGACTTTCTAGTAATAACGGCATCCCGATAATCAGTAATAAATTTGCTTTATAGAGTTATATATGAAACAATTAACAAAATAATAAATATAATTATTGTATTTCGAGGGGCGATTTTATATTTCAAAGCGAAATAATTATTTCACGCTGTTTCAGTTATTATACTCGCAGTCGGATTAAACTGTTATTTTCCTTACGCACGTAGCTTATATAATTCTATGATTGCATATCAATTTGACAAATCGGGAAAATAATGAAGCTTAATTGTTAACAATAAAATTTGTGTGTCACATGCAACGGAAACGCTAAGAATTATGTATTTTAATTACGTTCGCATAGCTTATCGGATAACTGACGTTCTTAATCCTAGACGACTGTAGAGAAAACATTCGAGAATTGCAGATTGAATGTGAAATTGTCACGGTACATCGATATCCTTCCTCACGCGATATTTGGTTCGATAGTTTAGACTTTAAACATTCGACGATTCGCTACACCTATCCATCCTCGCAGAATCAGCGTGACCGCTGACACCTATTGTCATTTTACATTCGCCAACACCCGGAAACATGTACGACATGCATTTCTATCGTGTCTCGTGTTCGTACAGCAGAACGACGTTCGATTCTTTCTTTCTTTTTTTTTCAGAGACACGAATCATTCATGTACGACGTGATTATTTGCATCGGTGCGATTGGAAACCGCATAAATCAAATCTTTCTCGAGAGTTAACCGCGGACGGTATTTTATTCTGTAAAGCGTTTAAAGAGTGCAGGGAGAGAACGTCGATTTAACCGATCAAACATATTTCATCTCCCATTTGAAGAATAAAATTCTGATCGTGGCTAAACTGTTTCCGCAAAAAAATGATGTTGTTTACGCGGCTTCCAGTCGTACTGATTCATTTAAATTGAACACTTAGATCTTTCGCTTAAAATTACGAGCCAAGTTCCGAAAAGCGTATTTACCTCGAATTATTTTAAAGTGTAACGGAGAATTAAAAATATATGCATCTAGCAACTCGCTGATTAAAATTTTATTTAATATTCAGGATCGTAAGTTAAATTAGCATCGTGAAAATCGAAAGTGCGGTGAGAAATTCTGCTTTTTATTTTTCCAAAAGAGAGAAACGTCGTCGCCAAATTCGATAATAATTGAAGCAAAAACCTTTTCGAAACTTTAGCCAAAATTACAATTACTTATCGTAAATATGCGCAACGTTGGACCGGTCTCAAGCGATATTCGTAGACATCGATTTTTCGATAACGCGCGTGTGAAAATTCCGAAGCGGTGTATCCTTCCTTCTTGTAAACATTAAAAACATTGAGAGATGTATAAAAATTCGACAATCAAAGCTATTGCTGGTCTTTATACATATTTTTGTATTTTCTATCCCAAACGGGAGTACTAATTCGATAATCGTGTAAAAGACTCGATTTGTGCGGATTCGTCCCTTTCGGTGAATCAGGATGATGAATCAATAATTGCCGACGGTCTGTTGAAAAATGTGGGCTCACCTATTTGCGTAGTCGTTTGAAAATTCTAGGCGTGAGTATGGAGATTTCGGTGATTTCGTTACGCGGCGCAGAACGAAACAGAACGACACCGACGTCGCGACGACGTCGCGACACTCGCGAACTATACGTGACCCGGACTGGATAATACAGGGTGTCTTGAAAAAGATCTCACGAGCTTTTAGATCAATATAACATTTACCCAGTTTTGTGAACAAAAAAAAATCTATTACACATCGGGATTACAATAATAGAAAAAGAAATGTAAATAATCTTTTAAAATGTATCTGTAATTTTCTGCGTGATAAAGGAAGATTAAGATATGAGATTGAAAATATGAGATGATTTGTTTTTCATGAAAGGGAATATTAAAAGGATAGTACAAACGGTATATCAATTGTTACTCAAATAGGCACATAGGCAACTTTTATCGTAAGCCGCGGCGTCTCACTGTCACTTTTGAAGACGTTAGCGGGACCTGGACCGTGATGACCACGGTTGAACCACCGTCATCGTTAGCCTCGTTCTTGAGAGCACCCCGTATGCAGAAAGCCTCGAAAGAGGCAAAGCGAATCCCGGGGGAACTTCTTCCCGCGGAACGGCATTATCGCCGTTCAGACAGTTCTGCAATCTGCATGAGGTTGCTGCATCAGTGGAACTCGAAATCGTTGAGAGCATACCTCATTCTTCTTCTCTCTCTCTCTCTCTCTCTCTCTCTCTTTCTCTTTCTCCATCTCTTCGTCTATTTGACGGAGAGACACACAAGAATGCAGACATCTCTTAGCTTCGCGTTCCCATTTCTCTCCCCCGTAATCCGCGCTCTTATCGGCGGGACGCGACTCTGGCATCGAGAAGTTCCCCACGATAAGGCAATTCGAGGGAATTTTTCTGACGGACAAGTACCGGGGCGAGGGGAACAAAGAGATGGAAAGAGAAACGTTAGTGCCGCTCGAACATCCCTCAGCGTGGTCAAAGGGATGCCAAGGGGTTCGCCAAACGGGTGCGCGTCCCTCAGCTATCGGAAAAGTATTTGCGGAAAATCCTCGGCGCGGTTCTCGCGCGAGAGATTCTGATGTTCCGTCATTCTTACTCTCCCTCTGTTACGGATTTCGTTGAGATTTGCGCCATTAAAGTACGGCGGGAGGGGGAGAGGAACCGCGTATTTTCGCAACGAACGCAAAGTGATCTTAACAACTTTGCTGAAACTTTGAGAGAGTGCTCTTTTTTCCTCTCACGACGAATCTGTTCGTATAAACTTAAATCCGCGTCGCGAGAAGTAATGTTGTGTACGAAAAATAATAATTAGTCTAGAAATCATTATTTACCTAATAATAGCTATTAATGCATTAAGTAGTAGTATCGAGGCAGACCTTTCAATAAGGGCCGGTGCAAAATCATGTCGTTCAGCGAATTCGTTGCAAGAGAGAGGACACGAGCATATATAATTCAAGAAAACATCACGGGAGAAAAAAGAATGAAGTCCGCGGTGTACGCGCTTTGTTCGTGGTAAACTTTTTGCGCTCGCTACAAAGGGGCCTTTGATTAAAAACCGTACGGAACGGCGAAGAGCGCGATGTCCACGAGGGTTCACGGGGATCCACGAAGGGAGGGATGGAGGGAGGAAGAGAGAAATCGCCTAATGGGTAATTCATTCTCGGTGCAGGAACAAACGACGGCAAACGTCGTTGAAAAATATTCGAGTGGCCGACGATCCGGGGTGGATCTATAAGGGGATAGGATGAAAGAAGCTCCCCCGCATGGGAATCGCAGATGATATCGATGCTCCTCTTACGCTCGATCTTGCTGCGCTTCTCGCGATCCGATCCCCCTTGAAAGTCGTCGTTCGAAGTCGCCGAATCGCAAATCCTGTCGACGTTGGTTCGTTCTTTCTGTGCGATTACCTGAGACCGGGAACGGCAGGGATCTAAATCGCAATTCCGCTCTCCGTGATGTTGATCGAGTATCCACGATGACGTTAAGTTAATTGCGGAAGAAATCTTCGATGTCAATGATCGAGCGTCCGTCGCCGTGCGGTGTAATTTTAACCCTTTGGATGAGACTCTCTCGCTTAAAATTAGTTCGCGTATCGATCGACACGTTGAGAGTGCGCTAGACGGATAAAAAAAGAAAATTATAATAAGTAGAGCTCATTAACTGTCGTTTGAGATTTAATTTTAGTTTAATTTAATTTAATTATTTAATTTTAGTTTAATTTAATTTAATTATTTAATTTTAGTTTAATTTTGTTAAATTATTTAATTTCAGTTTAAAATTTTGACAATTACTCTCCTGAATGTGCTTTATTTAATATTAATGTGTAACGTGTAACGTTTTTTTTTCTTTGTAACCGCGTAAAAGGTACTATACAGTTTGCTTTTATTTAATAATTTAACCGCATGTTATAATTGTTCATTAAAATACTTGATAATAATGCAACAAATTATAACGTAAGTTTTCCAAAAGAGAGATCGGTTTCGTAAATTAAAAATTTTACTTAAATTACACGGAAAATTAGGACGCGAGAATTATTTATTGTGGCGCGCGCGCGCGCGAGCCTATCTTACAGATCGCAAATAACTAACGTAGCACGTGTACGTCGAGTGCAGTCGGCGGATTTCCGTAACCCGGCTTAATGTTCTGAGATTACTCGCGTGGCAGCATCCAAAGTGTTAGCACAATCGCGTTAATTAGTCCGCGACGGTGAGACACGGTTGGGGCGCGATCTGGCGATCTTGGATGTCTCGAGATCGATCGATCGTCCATCTAATTTCACTACTGCCAGGACCTAAAGAGCACGCTCGACGAAAGGAGGCCAACGAGGGTCGTCCAGGCGATGAGATCGAGCGCGCTCCGTCTGAATCCGGCGCCGCCGTTCATGCAGGTTTCGCGAATGCTCACGATCTTGAGGCCGCGGCGCGACAGGAGATTGTGAACGCCTCGTTTGTCGCTCTTCTGCAGAATGTGCTCGCGTGACAATAGGAGGGAGTAGAGCTGATTGTTGGGACTCCGGGAGCAGAAAGTCAACACCATGTCCGAGGCGACGGCCTTCATTACGTGTACGGTGCCGGTGAACTGCATGTACTTCTGCCTCTCCGCCAAGCTACCTGCAAATTAAATCAGTAGCCAAGTTAAAAGAAGCAACGGGGCGCGATACGGAAGACGCGGGGATGAAAGGGAGAGGAGAAGGTGGGAGGGAGAGGGAGAGGCCTCCCTATCGAATTTCCTGCCCCGGCTTTTCGCGTCAGCTTCCGTCCGCTGCACGAAGTAGAATCTCTTGTACAAACGGAACTGTCGCGACTGCAGAAATAAATGTCTGTCGACGACAAGTCTATTTTTACGAAGTAGTTTTATCTTCGCGTGGAATGCTCTTGAGTGAAATAGGAAGAAGGGTAGAAGCGCGCGGGGACACTTTGTACTCGCGGATTTTTGTTTCATGTGAAAATACCTTGTCGTGATATGAAAGAATAAAAACTGACGAAATTCAAGCTCCGGGAGATTATTCTAGACGATTATTTAAAGATTCTAAAGATAATATCTTCAAACGAAAGTTCTTCGAAGTGTGTTCTGTAAATTTATCCATCAACTAAATTTATCTGGTGAGTTTAATACGCACGTATTAATAGAGAGAATGATAGATGAGATGACTTTTCGATTCATAGAGCTTTTCAAAATAGGCATCTAAGTCGAGATAGGAAAGCGCGACAATAAAGAAGGATCGAACAAGCAGCGAAAGCTTGACTTTCCAATTTCCTGCCTCTACTGATATTGTGAAGAGACGAAACATTATGTAGTTCACCTATATATAATGTTATAGTCCTTCATATAATACAACCTATATATATATATTACAAGTCTATACGTGTGCGTATGCAATGGACGAAAAAAATATTTGGACAACTCGTCTTCTTTTTTTGGAAAAATTTTGCACAAAAAGATAAAATGTTTCTGCGATACACTTTATTCGGTATACTAGCAGAAACGTAAACAGAATGTGATAAAAATACATTGCGATTTTACTTTCTTGCCTCGCATAAAATTTTTTCAAACTGGCTAGAGTGTGCAAATATTTTTTTACACCTTTTGTGTAACCGCACTATGTAGAAGATATTGAGAAATTATTATATTTTCAAGTTTTTGCATTGTTTAAGGATGTATTCATTTTTATAAATATGTTAATATTTATAGTTTATACCAGCTATAAAATATATAAATCATCTTGAATATTTAAAGTACTTACATATATAAATAAGATTCAGATTTTTGTCATTATTTCTTAGTGCGTTTCCATTCTTAGTACATTTCTACTTCTTACGAAAAAATTTTTTGTATTACTTTCAAATACAATATAAAACAATTTTTTCAAATTATTTTTGCATTATTTTGAAAATAGATATAATACATCCTCAAAAAACAAATTATGGGTTTATGTGGATTTCGATTCGCTTCTTACGAAAGTCGAGTTGTACAAAATTTATTTTTGTGGTATGCCGTACAATGAGCTTTCGAATTCCGGTTAATCTCCTTGTAGTATTTGAGAAGTGATTAAGTAGCTTGGGTAATAAGCACGAGCATTGCGAAGCAATAAAAAGGCTGATGCTAGTAGTACGAAATTACAAAGAAACCAAAGTGTTTCCTTTAGAAACTTCCACAGCGAGTAACAAATAGTACCCAATAGCATTGTATTTAGTATCATTTATCACGGACCTGGCACTTTTATCTGAACACGTTTAATGGACTAAGTCGGGGGCTTTGACAAATGTAAGTTTCAACCACTTCACCGGACCCCGAGACATAAACTCCAACCTGTGCAATGTTTAATCTGCAGAAATGTTTGATCTAAGTGAATTGACCGGGATAATACGCGGACAGTTAGTTTCACACTTAAACGTTACCATTTGTTTTACATTAAACGATACACATAAATAACGTTTTCGTTTACTAGACTAAACAGGTGCGCTACACTGCAAATCCAAGTGTGTAAAACGTCACTTTTTACGCATTTTCATTTTTTATGCATTAAATTAAATTTATGCGTGTAATTTTTGTATTTGTTAAACGTTTAGACGTGTATCAATATTTAAAAAAATANAAAAACACATTGGCAAATTCACTCCGATTTACCGCCGCGACACGACGCGAGTCAAGCGAGGGTTAGAGAGGTCGAAATCGAGACGGCTAATCGAGACGTGACGTCATCCACTATCGACTCTTTCCCGCCAACGAAACGCCACGGAGCGGACGGAGCGCAGCAAAGCGCTCTCGAAATCACGTTTAATCGGGAATTACATACGGCCAGCACAATTAGTTTTGTATTCGTTGCATTTCGGTAATAAGCGCGCGCGTGTGAGTGCTATGGAGAAGCAGCGCTGCGAAGGATTCCGAGGGAAGGAGCAACAGAGGCGCTTGGTCGATGCCGGGCAGCGCGACCGGGGAGAAGGGTAACCTATCATTTGTTTATTTTCCTCGCGCGATACTAATCGTTCGCGACGCACTCGCGTCGCGTCTCGTCGATCGTTTTACATCACCACTGTCCAAGATTTATGGTTTTGAGCTTGCAATTGAAATGTATCGATATTCATGCCTACTGTCGTTTTCTACACATAACCATTGTCTCGTAGCGCGACTCGGTCTCAGGGACGACGCTACATTGCAAATCCAAGTGTGTACTTTTACGTATAAAGTTATGTGGTCACTTTTTACGCATTTATGTGCGTGTAATTTTTTTATATGCTTAGACGTGTAATTTAATATTGATACACGTTTAAACGTTTAACAAGTATAAAAATTACACGCATAAATTTAATTTAATGCATATAAGATGCAAATGCGTAAAAAGTGACTACACATTTTACACACTTGGATTTGCAATGTACAAGTCTCTTAATATTACATAATTTCATATAAATTACGAATTTAATATTACACTATTAACCCCTTAAAAAATATATAGTCAAAATGAACTATTTTTACTTTTTTTATGCAGGTTTATCAAAGATTTATATTAATTCAATAAGTATACAATTATTATATTAATATTAATTAAACAATTAGTAAATTAACAAATTTACACTCTCACGAAAAAGAGGCTCCAACGAAAAGGCTTCAACACGCCAAATTTGAAATAGAAATAAAATATTTATAATATACTGACAATGGATGTATAACATATCTGGTCTATTCAGTGAATATCTTAATTATATCTTCCAGACATTTCTCATAAAAATCCAACGATGAGAAGAAGCCAACACCTACCGTCGCCGATTTACAATAAATAAACGAACCGCAGTCGGTTCGTCGCGTCGCGCGTTTTTTTCCGGGAGTGCCGTTTAAAG